>SJYO01048061.1:65880859-66130155 GCA_006410555.1 Capra ibex | reverse complement strand
CTAGGTTTTTAGACGTTCGTTATTTACGACCTCTCCCACACCTCTTTTCCCTTGGGAGGATGTGACAACCACCCTTACGTTTGATCATGTCGGTGATACCTCTTGTCACACCTCTAAGGAATTTTTTAACGTTTATCTTGATGGAATACTGGGTCGTTAGGGTGACGACCCGTATGTGTGGTTCCTTTGGTCTTAACTTTCTCTGTGTACATGGGGTTACAAGTAGCGTCGTGACAAATATTATCGGTCCTGTAACTTTGTTGGAACTACAGGTAGTCGTCTACTTACCTATTCTTTCGACACCACGCATATGTATTACCTCATAATGAGTCGGTAATTTCTCTTATGTAAACTTAGTCAAGACTACTCTACCTACTTTGACCTCGACTAATATGTCTCACTTCATTCGGTCTTTTTTTTCGTGGTTATGTCATATGATTGTGTATATATACCTTAAATCTTTCTACTGTTATTACTGGGACATACGTTCTGTCCTTTTTTCTGTGTCTACACATATTACCTGAAAACCTGAGTCTCCCTCTTCCTCTCCCACCCTACTAAACCCTCTAACCGTAAGATTGTACATATGATAGTACATTCTTAACTTAGCGATCAGATACAGACTACGTCCTATGTCGTATGAACCCCGACCACGTACCCCTACTGGGTCTCTCTACAATACCCCTCCCTATACCCTCCCCCCAAGTACAAACCCTTACGTACATTCTTAATTTCTAAAATTTTAATTTTTTTATTTATTTACAGTGTAATTTTTTTTTTTCTCTCTCATTGGCTCTTCATTTGTACAAAGATAACGTTTCACTTTTGTTGAGACTTCAAGTTATCGACCTTTATACCCGTCAAGACAGACATCTCTTTCAAATGTCGCAGATTAGAAAATTTACTTATTAATAGACTTCCTGACACACTGTAGACGTATTAAATTTAAGAATAAATGATAATTCTTAGTGAAAGATATGATGATACCTGAAGGGATCACCGAGTCTACCATTTCCTAGATGGACGTCACGTCCTCTTGACCCAAGTTAGGGACCCAACCCTTCTAGGGGACCTCTTCCCTTTCCGATAGGAGAAATCATAAGAACGGACCTCTTAAAGTACGTGTCTCCTTAGATCACCCGATGTCAGGTACCCCAGTGTTTCTTAACCTTTACCGACTCGTTCATCGTGAAAGAAATGGTGATATTAGTGTAGACGATAATATATTCTAGGGTTCCCCTCCCTAGATTTGTATCAGTAGAATTAATCCAGTCAAAATTAAATATAGCAAAAAAAAACGTTTTCTATATCAGTGAGTTTAATGATCTTCATGAACGTTAAGTCGACGGTGGTATTTGATGTGTGTGTCTGTGTGTGTGTGCATGTTTAGAGATAAACATACACACATTATTTTAACTCGAATGAGGTCGTCTATCAGGTTTGTTTTAAAATTTTGATTTTACGTAAAGGTTACATAAGGACTTTTAATTTTTAGTCATTGATGGTATTCTCTTTATGTCTACTTACTTATTTTACGTGTCTTTTCAATATATAATCATTGTATTTTCAATATATAATCATTATATTTTCTATATATAGATATTCGTATATATACTTGTAAAAATATTGAATGTTTTGAAATATATATTAAATTCACGTATTTAGAAAAATAAATTTTAGTGGTTATTTGTTATAAAATTAGAAAGAGAAAAGGGAAGTTGACTCACACTTTAGAGACTGACTTATTTGTTGAACTGATGACTAAAATTTTAAAATATATTAAGTTTAACTAAATCTTTATTTCTACAAACTTTAAACGTATAAGTGTAACCGACTGTTTAGACTTTCGAGAAAGCTAGAAAAAAATTTGGATCTGATTCGACAAATTGTTGAATTAGAATTTCTATAATCCGTTCGTTAGCAAAAGACGGTTTTATATGGAAGTTTCCTTGTCAGTGACACTTTCAATGTATGCACACTCCTTTTTTCTAAATCCATTATGTACTTTAATAGACAAGGGTTTCATAACCTGAAATCGTTAGAAGGTGTTTTCAATGGTCTGAATTACAAGTATTGCACTAGAATTGTGACACTACAGTGATGTAGTAATTCTCACGTGTCGGTAAAGTTCTACCCCTTCTCCACAGTTGTTAGCGGCACATATTCTGATTTGAAACTTCAGTTTTGTGATAAATTCGGCCGTTCCTAATAATTTCTAATTCCCCGTATACAACTTATATGAATAAACCCCTTTTCAGTCTCCTCTTTTTATGAACACATAACACTGAGATATCACAAGTGGCGTTTCCTTTGTACAATTCCTTGGTCAGATATTTTAAAGAAGGAAGTCTCATTTAGATAGAGAAATAAAATTAGACATAGTGAGTTCTTCATTTAATATTCTATTCGAATAAAAGGGACAGAAGTTTCGTAATATGGTGTGACGGGTTTCTCTCTATAATCGTTGATTAAACAATTGTGAATCCCTTTATAATCTTTTGTATTTTCCTAAAGGAGGGGAATCAAAGTCGAAACGGACGACGGAGACCTAGGGTGTATAAACATGTAGACTTTTGTACGTATAATAAAGACCTTATCCTCAGAGTGTATATGTAGACTAAATAAAAAATATTACTATTTTATTTCAGAGACAGTATCTTTAGACTTTTGGTTTTAGGTATTTAGTCTTGTAATTCATTCCTTCGAGACTTCCCGACACCAACACCCCCTTCCGGTAAACTTTCTCAAAAGACACGAAGTACTGACAGTTGTCTTATCAAAATAAAGACAAACCATTTATCGAAATTTATCCTTTTCACGAAGAAGACAATCACAGCACCAACGAGGACAAAGATTGTCGTAGAATTTTAATTTTAACAAAGGTTCATCTGTTGAGATATTTACCTTCAAGTAAAAAGTAAACAAGAGTCAAAAGAAAAAATAAAGATCAAATGGAAGAAAGCTTCCACCGACTCTACCATTTCGCAGACGGACGTTCCGCCCACTGGACCCAAGATGGGGACCCAGCCCTTCTAGGGGACCTCTTCCTTTACCGTTGGGTGAGGTCATAAGAACTGACCTTTTAGGGTACCTACCTCTTTGGACCACCCGATGGCAGGTTCCCCAGCGTTTCTTGACCTGTCCTGACTCTCTGAAGTGAAGAATGAACTGGAAGAAAGTGGTTACATTCGAAAATATTGTTGATTAGTCAACAGACCCTTTCATTCCTCGACCGTGGGTATATAAACACCGACCGGGTTCACAAGACTTCTACTTGAGACGTCTTAGATTTAACTGGAGAGAGTGTCTAATAGACGGTCATTTGTTACTGTTTTGTCTTGGACTCTGTCTGTCAAGTGTATATGGTCAAAAGATGACTTTCAAAAATTACTACATTGGTGTAGAACGAAACGAAAAAAAGAAAGAAGTCGTGTTTGTGTGTATGTGTGTGTGTGTATGTGTTTTAAAGTGTGTTCGTACGTGTGAAGAGATACTTGTGTTGTTTAATGTTAATTAGGTTTATGTAGGGTTGTCTTTTTTGTGGTTGTGATTTTATGTTTATTGACTTATGGTTGTGTTTTGTGGTTATGATTGATTTTAAGATCAGTCTTATGTCAAGTTATTGGAGTTTATTTTACATAGAAAGTCATTTAACTATGTTAAGTATTGTAGGACACTTGACTGTCGAAAGATGGTATTTGGTAAGAGAGGAAAAATACTGTTACAACTACTAATGAGTGAATAAAGGGAAATGGTAGGACATTTGAGGACTGTGAACAATGTTACTATTCCACTCAGTAAGGTATATTTATCGTGAAATTGTTAGATAAGTAAACTAATAAAAGTAAATACTAAAGATACAAGGTAAATGATCGTGTAATCAATTTTTATTTGGAAGACTAAAGGGAGATAGATTGATACTTCCCCGATTTTTAAGATGAAACTTATAATAAAGAGTTCTGACGCAACCTTTCAACAGAGTTTTGTAGAAAGAGACACAACCCCCTTTTTTTGCTCGTAGGATTATTAAAATAGTGTGAAAAAAAAAGACGATCACAAGTGTACTGACGGTCCTAATTAAAATCGTGTTAAAAATTATGCGAACCACATAGAGAATACGTGCCTTCTTTTCCCCTTTTACGCCGTAGTCTCTTGTCAGTGAAAAGAAGTAGATTCACTAGAAAATAGGTAACGGAACATAAAGGGCACAAAGAGTGAACACGTGTCACTAGATCCAACAAGATGAGTAGTTTATTGTTATGTGTTTATGTATCTACACCCTACACAAAAACAAAGAAAACGAAAAATTACATTCTAGTACATAAAATAATGTTGTACGAGTAAACGAGTAAAGGACTCCTACGAACAATGTAAAACGGTCACTATAGTACTATATTGTAACACATATCTGAGGTCCTTAATTTAACAAAGGATTATTAACCGGTATTCACTAGTCCTAAATCCTTGTATCAAACGTTTTATTTTTTATGGTACTCTATTTGCATATATAAAATCCACCCACGTGACGGTTAAACCGAAGGTCTAAAATGGAGTCAACACTTTACGGTAAGTAGACGAAAACTATCCGTCTCTCGTGTAAAACTTCTCCTTCAACCATATTACGACAGTTTATCAGTTTGGCGCTATCGAAACTTCATGGTCAGGAGGCCACTCGTGAACGTGGTGTGTTACAAAGTCTTACATAACAGGACCGAAGTAAGTCTATGGTCTTTGGTGACTAGATATAGTGTAAGTTGACTTAGGTTAACGTTGACCCAGAGACCTCACGGACCTCGTAAGTATAAATGATAAGTTACGTGGACGTGTGGAAGTCCCTACCAAAGTTCACAAACACTGGGAAACCTGTATTATTATCCAGAGGGTCTTACTTAAAAGACCATATTTACAACTGTTAGTGTCTATTACGAGACTCTACTTCTTTTTTCTTTAATTTCCCCTTCTATTTAATTCCCTATTTTCGTTTTCTTAAAATAAAGGAATATCCTTGAGATTATACCTTCGTGGTCTTTAATTTTTTGTTTTTTACTCTCAGATCTGGTACGTAGTCCTTGGTTACACTGACACAGAACACCGTGTGACAAGACTTTAATTGAAAGTTTTGTATCGACGAGGGGAGGGGACTAGGGTATGACGTCTACGTCAGTAGTGGACCCCGTCTTCGTCTTGGGACCTTCACTTCAATGTCTATTTACCCCGGTAGAGAAAGAATTGTCCATGGGACTCCTCTTGACTGAGTCTTCGAGTTAAGATATCATTGACCTTGTTCCACCAAAATCAAACAAACAAACAAACAAAAACGAAAACCTAAAATTTATTTCCTGAGACTGTACTGGAGTGTTCCCTTTTGTTATGTTGAGTTTACGAGGTGTTCTTATTTCTGTCGAGTTTAAGTCACTCTCATCATCTACACACACTAAGTCGTAAATTTTTTTTTCATATAAGTTAGTAAGTATTCCATTCTTGCTTGATTTGTGGTCGAAACACGTAACCTTCAAAAATTCGTTTCCGTAGAAGTAATCTTAAAACACCTTATCCACAATACAGTTCATTTCGACGCACGATTTACTTGAGTATAAATAGGTGGAGATTTTAAGTGGTTAGACCTTCCGACATAGAAAAGTGGTTCCTCAAATGTGAAACTGACCTTCGATCTTTGAACTAAACTTTAATCCTATCCCTTTTATTAAGTACTCGTTAATATTAAATTTGATACAATATCCTTCTGTGTATAAAATATCCTTCTGTTCTGAGAACTCTCAGGGAACCTGACGTTCCTCTAGGTGGTTCAGGTAGGATTTCCTCTAGTCAGGACCCACAAGTAACCTTCCTGACTACGACTTCGAGTTTGAGGTTATGAAACCGGTGGACTTCTCTTCTCGACCGAGTAACCTTTTCTGAGATTACGACCCTCCCTAACCCCCGTCCTCCTCTTCCCCTGTTCTCTCCTACTCTACCAACCTTCCGTAGTGGCTGAGGTACCTGTACTCAAACCCATTTGAGACCCTTAACCACTACCTGTCCCTCCGGACTTCACGACGTCAAGTACCCGAGATTCTTAGTCTGTACTGACTCGCTGGCTTGACTGACTTGACTATCCTTTTGTTTACTGTCTTTACGTCTCTTTTCGTATCTGACATTATAACACTTTCCGAAACATGTTCTCTATCACGAACTAGACGTTGAGTTTTCTACTAGTACCAAAGTTGTCTGCCACCTCTCGTCCCTCTCCCACTAGATCCATTCCTCTCGTCTTGCACGTTGTCAGTTGTGTCTCTTTACACGCGAAGTACCCTATTACTCTCTGGTCGACGTATCCACCTTCCTGTATCTGACATGATGGTTTTTATTTTAATGTATCCTTTTTAACCGATCTTAAATTTTCTTTCACCGTTTCGACACTTATTTCCTGGTTTAAATCACGTCGTCCGGTACCTCGTGATTACATTCATAGACTCGTCAAATGACGTACCTAGTCTTCTAAAGATTTTATGAATCCTCGAGCTAACCTTTTGAGGACTCGTTGTGAATACTTATATTTTTTAACCCTACCGGTCTCCCGTTCATCATGAGTTTAGTTGTGATAAAGACCTTTGTTTATATATAGCAAAACCGACGTTGGTCCTATACAAAGGTTGTCTCGTGGTTCCTGGACCGTACTGAGACCGTGGTAGTAAGGTTGAGGTCCCGATGGGGTTAGACGAATGTAGGGTGAAGATTTGATTTCTTTCGGAATTACACAATACTCAGTTGTCTATAAATATAATTGTTGTATTTAGGACGTAAAGTATTAAGACTGAATCTTTTTATAGAAAAAGAAGGGTGTAGATGAAATAGAGAGAAGGACAAAAGAGTTTAAACGACAATAATAAATCAAGTCAAGAAAACGAGTCAGCACAGACTGAGACACTAGGGTATCTGACGTCGTGCAGTCCGGAGGGACAGGTAGTGGTCGAGGACCTCAAATGAGTTTGAGTACGGGTAACTCAACCACTACGGTAGGTTGGTAGAGTAGGAAACATCAGTGGAAGAGGAGGGCGGAAGTTAGAAAGGGTCGTAGTCTCAGAAAAGGTTATTCGGCCAAAAAGAGTGGTCCACCGGTTTCATCACCTCAAAGTCGAAGTCGTAATTAGGAGGGTTACTTATAAGTCCTGACTAAAGGAAATCCTAACTGACCACTAAAGGAACATCAGGTTCCCTAAAGAGGTTGTGGTGTCAAGTTTTCGTAGTTATGAAGTCGTGAGTCGAAAGAAATATCAGGTTGAGAGTGTAGGTATATACTGATAACCTTTTTGGTATCGAAACTTATCTACCTGGAAACAACCATTTCATTAAAGAGACGAAAAATTATACGAGAGATCCTACCAGAATCGAAAAGAAGGTTCCTCGTTCACAGAAAATTAAAGTGCCGACGTCAGTGGTAGACGTCACTAAAACCTCTGGTTTTTATAATTCAGACAGTGACAAAGGTATCAAAGGGGTAAATAAACGGTACTTCACCATCCTGACCTACGGTAATAGAATCAAAAGACTTACAACTCAAAATTCGGTTGAAAAAGTGAGAAAAGAAGGTGAAAGTAGTTCTCCGAGAAATCAAGAAGAAGTGAAAAAACGGTATTTCCACCACAGTAGACGTATAGACTCCAATAACTATAAAGAGGGACGTTAGAACTAAGGTCGAACACGAAACAGGTCGGACCGTAAAATGAACTACATGAGACGTATATTCAATTTATTCGTTCCACTGTTATATGTCGGAACTACATGAGGAAAGGATTAAACCTTGGTCAGACAACAAGGTACAGGTCAAGATTGACGATAAATAATTGGTTGGTATTCTAACGTATACTAGGGTATAGTTCTTCTGATTTATAAGACCTTCCAGTCTTCTACCTTCCCGATCTTCTTTATTCTAGTAATATCCATAGATCCTCTCTTCATTATTATGAGGTTGTTCCGTTCCTTTTACAATGTTTACTTCGTCTACAATTTACAGTCTTTGAAAAGTTTTAAATAAGACCGATGAATCTTTTATTTATTACTTTTAAAGACTTTTATAAAAGGTTTTACGTAAAGATAAAACCTGTTTCTATTACGGAGTTAAAAGGATAACATAATAAAAAATTCGTAATGAGGTACGGAGAATATAAAATTAGATAAACGGAGTAACTCAAGGGATGTGAGGAACTCCTAGTTCTGAGACTCCAGGACCATATAAGAAAGTGAGAGATAAGAAACTTTTGTGTGAGTTGTCAGAGTGAAGACTTAAACTTGTTTTACGATGGTACCTATATTTCCTTCTAATTTAACTTTTTCATAGTTTATGATAACCGATAGATATTATGTTTACTGGTGAGGAATGTTTAATGAGTCGAGTAAATACTCTTACGTTACAGTCAAAAGTCTTGTTAGGGTCCTGGATTGTTTTAATACATATTATCGAGAGAAGACGATACTCTATGTGTCATGAATTTCATTGTAGTCTAGACAATTTATGTATAAATATATTTTAAGGTTTCTAGAGATAAATAATAACTCTTAATAGAATAATAATAACCGTGGTAAAAGTTAGGATATTCGTTTAGGATGGATTGTATATACGTGACTTTGTACCTTCAGTCTTATAAAAGGTGAATTCTATTAAAAAATTTGATCACTATGACAATAACTGTAATTTTATATATAAATTTATTAGTAGAGAAATTTAAAATTTAATGTTTTTGTCACTCATTTGGATGTACAGTCGTAGATATTCAAAAAAAGAAGAGAGGATGCAAGAGGAAAAAAGAAAAAAAAAGAAAAAAGGATGACGTACCAACCCAGTTTACATGGTCAAAGAGAAAAAGCTAAATTCCATCTACGGAGTCACAAAATACCACATAGACTATCGAAGGTAGTTGTACTTAATTAATTATTCAGAAACATTACAATCTAAGAATTTTCCCAATTACGTTGAAGGTTTTAAGGACTAAATATACGTCACTCTTTGGATGTGAGACCGTACGTCATCAATCATTTTCGACAAACCAAATGTTCCTGTTTAAATTTAAAGATCGTCGAATTTATTATGACACTTAAAGTCTGGGTTCTGATAAGTTTATATGATGCTACCTTCTCTGTAAAAGGAAGACAAAATAGTGGACACATTGATTGGCATAGAGACTATTACTGTGGTGACAACTACTGTACCTACTTATGTAGATTTTAAGTTCAGTAAGAGGATCGTTTCACCATTAAGACGTTTCTTTCAGTTACTTTTGTGCGTACAATTCGGTTTGAGAAACATTCTTCGTTCGTTCTAGCAGAAAAGTCACAAAAAGAGAGGACGGACGATAGACTAAAGACAAGTCTACTTGTGGATAAATGGTCACATTCAGAGTGACAAGTAAACAAAGATAGTAACCAAACAAAAATTAACGATCTCTGTTTATTTGTCTTAACCATAGTAAAAATCGTAAGAGTCTTTTGTCAATTGAGTCTACGTTGATTAGGAGAGGATGAATAATAAATCATTAGTTACGGACTGTCATCCTAAACCCTCGGGGTCTTCCACCTAAAAAAAATTTTTCTAAAATTATGACAATATAAAATTACTACAAGACTAGAGGTTTTCGATAAGTAATTTAAGAGTCTTGAGATGAGATCTCTATCTTGATTTCAAAGTTAAACCAATGGAAGTTAATCCACCTGTATCAAGGTTTTCTTGTCTACTCCCAGAACAAATCCAGTTATAAAAAATTTTACATTAAAAATTTTTATTCATTATTTTTTGTACAAAAGAAAATTCTAAATTTTGACCACTTTTATCTACTTTGATACTAATAGTTATATATATTAAGGATATTTTAATGAATAATGTTAGTAAATTTTATTTAACTTAGATTTATAGGAGTTATACTTACATAGATCTACGTGTTTGCTGTTATTTATGCATAAAAGTGGTTTTTTCACATGATAATCTCTTTAGAAAGACTCTCTTGTCAATTTGAACTATTGCTCAGTTCCATCTAAGTCTTTTTGTTTGTCCAGAAAACTTAGTTTTGTTTATTTTGTTGAGGATGGTGCTTCCACGATTATGATGGTGATAGTAACGATGATAATAATATCAAGTTTTGTATATTTGTCATCCTTTTCTCTGCCACTGTAAAATTAACTGTAAATTTTATTTCGGACAAGATTCTTAATGTAGAGATTTTAGTAATTCAATCAAGAATAATGGAAATAATATTGACGTTCAAATGTTTCGACCACAAAAAGTGAGACATTCTCATCCATTGGGGTTCTTACTTATATATTCGTTTCAGTTATATGAGTATAGGTACAAGATCTCATTTATATGTATTTACGTACAATAGTACCCAAAATGACCGTTATTCTCCGGTAAAAAGATCATTATCGAAATTGTAAAACATTAGTAATTTTGTCTGACTTCGTTTCTATAATTCCTGTTTTTCATACTTTGAGTGTATGTCTTTCTCTCCTATGTCCCAGAAGACCCAGTGGGACTATACATTACTTTGGCTCACAGTTTTGTGATAACCCTTTTCGATAAGACATAGTCTTGTTTCTAATTTTGCACAAAATTTTCCTATACGTATACACGTGTGTATTACGTCATATTTGTAGTTTTCCACAGATATCACCACAAAATTCATGAAAGAATAGAACCTCTCGTAAAAGACTACAAATTAATTATTAGTTGATTTGGGTTTCGTATCTTGTCTACTATTTGAATTTCACGGACTCATTATTATTGTCCCTTTATTGACATTCATATACTCTTGAATAAAATAAAAGTCTGGGCATTAGATTCGTTTAGATTTTCCTTTAGGTATAATTTTAGTATCCTCTTTAAGTATCTCTGTCAGAAAAAATTTAACTCGTATGATATAAACTCGAAAAGGGAAATTTTTACGTATACGAGTCAGAGTCTTTCTTCACTAGGAAACATGACAGTTTCAGTAAAAACTCATCGACGAATTGTTAAGGTACCAGTATTACTTTTATCAGTATTAGACTTGATGAGTCAAACAACAAGTTTCGGGAGGAATTAGACCGGGTTTATGTGAACGATCTGTTAAGATAGTGTTTTTTTTTTTTTTTTCCTTTTTTTTGTGTTGTTGTTATGGTGGTGGTGGTTGTTTGTTTAAGATTGTTCAGATTAGACGTGTGTAAGAAAAAGTCGTTTAGAGACATTAGAAATCCTTTACCGTCGCTAAAACATTGACTTGAGATTGTAAGGAAATCTCGTAATATCCTAAATTCAGTTAACCTTTTACATAATTATGTTATACAGTGACTGTGTATCAGTCCTTATATTTGACAGACGAGTTTCCTCTCCTTTGAACTTAACTCTTTCGTACTGAGATTAGAATTTAAAAAGTCAAGTCAAGTCAGTGAGTCATCTAAAGATGAGAAACGTTGGGGTACCTGACGTCGTACGGTCCGGAAGGACAGGTAGTGGTTGAGTACCTCAAATCAGTTTGAGTACAGGAACCTCAGCCACTACAGTAGGTTGGTAGAGGAGGAGACAGCAGGGGAAGAGGAGGGTGGAAGTTAGAAAGGGTCGTAGTCTAATAAAAGGTCACTCAGTCGAGAAGTGTAGTCCACCGGATTCATAACCTCGAAGGCGAAATCGTAGTCAGGAAGGTTACTTGTGAGTCCCGACTAAAGGAAATCCTACCTGACCAATCTAGAGGAACCACAGGTTCCCTGAGTTCTCAGAAGAGGTCGTGGTGTCAAGTTTTCGTGGTTAAGAAGTCGCTAATCGAAACAAATATCAGGTTGAGAGTGTAGGTATGTACTAATGACTTTTTTGGTATCGAAACTGATCTGTCTGGAAACAACCGTTTGATTACAGAGACGAAAAGTTATTCGACAGATCCAACCAGTATTGAAAGGAAGGTTCCTCGTTCACAGAAAATTAAAGTACCGACGTCAGTGCTAGACGTCACTAAAACCTCGGGGGGTTTATTTCAGACTGTGACAAAAGTGACAAAGGGGCAGATAAACAGTATTTCACTACCCGGGTCTCCGGTACTAGAATCAAATGACTTATACCTCAAAATTCAATTGTAAAAGGGAGACGAGAAGGTGAAAGTAGTTCTCCGAGAAATCAAAAAGAAGTGAAAGACGATATTCCACTGAATTTAAAAATCTACTGAGCAAAAGTAAAAACTCCAAGTCTACTCATACAAAGAGTTGGATTATAATGGATCATAATTTTATATTCCAGGTCCGATTTAATTTTGATTTAAAATGATAAATTGAACCGTTTAAAGATTATTTTACAAAATTACGAATGATTAACTTAGTTATTTTTATATGTACTAGTGTTTTCTTTTAATAGATCGATTAATAATATGTATACTAATATCACAATTCATGACAATGTGTGACCCTTTGAAGATTTAATCTTCATACGTCTTTTTATCTTGAAAGGATGGATAATCCACCAGTAAAATAATAATTTTTGTATATAGACATATTTTTAAGTTTATATTTACTACACAAAACTCTAATTCGTAAAGAAAATTTTCATACGTCAGATTACAATCCAGTGACTTATGAATAATAGGCATTTGTATTCTCGACATCGATATCTTTGGTGTGTGAAAGTCCTGAAGGGGTCACCAAGTCACCAATTTTTAGACGGAACGATACGTTCCCTACATCCAAGTCAAGGACCAACCCCTTGATCCTAGGGTGTACGGTCTCTCATTTATTCAGACACGTGACATTGGTCTCTCAGACACTCAGCGTTATTTTCCAGGGAGTCTAGACTCTAGACTGTGTCGGTTTATTTATTTATAAATTTTTTTCTCTCTTTGGTGTGTGAAACCTCCATCACTAAATTGTTTTTCTCTCAATAAGACTAATGACTTATTGAATGTATATATACTACTAACATAATGTATATTATTAACATCATATTATTATTTCCTTTATATATATAAGATATATTTTCATCTTTTCTAACGTAAGTCACTCGAGGTTATCAACTCAAGATTTGACTTCTTAAAATATGATCGAAGTGATAAAACTATGAAATTTTCTTGATATATTCAATCTTTCTCATTCTATTGGGGTTATACAGACTATTATTAGTTTTTTATTTATGTCGACTTTTCGTTAACACGTATGGTAATACGTACGTGGGAGACATGTGTGTTATTTCCTTGCGTAAGGACATAGTCTACCTTTACTTACCCTCTTTGGAACGAATTCCCGCGTAAAGAAGTTCTTAGTAAATCACTTATAATTTGTTTTTGCCAGATTAGGTTCATTGTAGTGGATGACCAAAAGGACCACGAGTCAGTGTCACGGGTCTACCGAGGTACAAAGTTCGACCTTCGACCGGTACCTTTCGTGTCCACGCATGCGTGTGTATGTCAGTGTCCCTCGTGTGGGTGTATGTACTTGTCTTTCACCCAGAGTCTAACTCTGTCTTTCTTAAAATTCTTATATGTTTCATTGT
Organism: Capra ibex; assembly: GCA_006410555.1. Taxonomy (NCBI): domain Eukaryota; kingdom Metazoa; phylum Chordata; class Mammalia; order Artiodactyla; family Bovidae; genus Capra; species Capra ibex. Next base: position 66,116,660 of record SJYO01048061.1, on the reverse strand, counting down.
TTGTCTTTACATGTAAAATGTTTGACTTGACGACATACCCATATTTATAATAGAAACTAAGTTAAAAGTGTCTTGACCTTTTATTTTGAGAAAATGGGTTCACCTATCGTTAAATTACTTACACTTTAGTGTTGATAAATTCCCATTATTTTTTCTGAAAAATATCTGTACACATACACACACACACACTCTCTCTCATACAGACGTGTAGATGTAACAGTTTGAAAGGTCAAGTGGGAGGTTTTAGTCCTTGTTTATATTGGAAAACTGAGATATCAAAACACGGATTCCAGAAAAAATATAAACGAGAGGTTTGAGGTAAGTAAAGGTACGTTTTTACTACGTTAGAAAAAAGACCGTAGTCAGTTCGATGTGTTTATTTATGTTGTCACTATCAATCTGACGATATTGTATGTGTATATAAAAAGTTCGTGTCGATATATACATATTTTTAGACACAATGACACTATACATTCCATTCTACATTTCCTCGGAAATTTCGTAAAGATGTTTTATTGTGAATAGATTATGTTTTACTTTAACAGAAAGGTTTTCCTTTGTTCTTAAACCCCTAGGTCAAAGAGTCCATTTCGTATTAAGAAGTCACGGTTTGTTACTTTCAAACGAGATATGCGTGTATATTGTAGGTTTCTTTTATTAGTCAAGGAAAAAGAATAGGGTTAGATGAAAAGTAAGGTAGTTACAGAATGAAACAAAAAGGATGGATGTCCGAAAGGTTTCACTTTAATCACGTTCATTATCTGAAAAAATATAATTTATTAATTCTTAACTCGGTGAATTTGAGTGTATTTTTATTATTTATACTTGTTGTTATATTTGTTTATAAATATAAGAAAAAAGTTAGGAATTATAATCTAAGTAAGAGGACCATATGATTGTCATGGTAACGTCTATAGTGTCCTATTTAATGAATAAATGATACGATAAAAGGAAATTTTTATCAGATGTTCAAGAAGGACCTATATATATGTATATACACATTCGTATATGTATATATATATATATTACATACACACAGATCAGGAGACTGACGGTAGTAAATTGTTCATTTTAAGTCTAATGTCTTTCTTTCGATCGTCTACTTCTTTAACGAGTGGACCTCCTCCGTCTAGTTGTCTGACTTCAGATGAACACTACCACACATCCCACTCCTATCGTTTCCTTTCGTTTCAGCCCTTACGAACTTTTTATTTTATAAAAATCAATTGTTTATCTTTTCGGTTCGACCTTTTATCCCGGCTATCTTAGTGCTTAGGAAGAGATGACTGAAGTTTAAAATATAATGTCAAGAGATCTACCTAGTCAGGAATACCTGTACCAATGACCGTAAAGGGGTTTATGTTTTCTGTCAGAATAACCTTCCTTTAAAGAACAAACCTCATAAAGTCAAATCTACTCTATCTTTGTACGTTTAATTGATGTACTTACGGATCCTGTTATCCCTTTTATTAGAACACTACGACTATCTCAGTAAAAAGGCTTCATTTTATTTTTGAAAAGAAGTTATTTCTTCCACATTTGTTCGTCTTAGTTTTAATTTGAACGTTTGACAGGTTATAGGGACCTCTCATTCCGAAATTATCAAAATCGACGTAAAAAAAAGAATTACAATCAATGTGTTATATACAACAAACCATGAACTTTGTTGTCTGACACGTTATATAAATTGTGAAATGAGTCAACGGATCTTTGAAAACTAAAAATCTTACATGACTGTCATGATTACTACTTGTATACGTAAAGACATTGTAAAAGATGAGAAAAAGGTGTGTGGCATTTTCTTCAACAATTTATATTTTAATTCCTTTACACCAAAAACCCCCAAAACAAACGAAAAAGACTTGAAGACGGATTGAACCCATATATAACTAGTTGAATCTGATTTTTTTCTTGTAAAGTAAACGTAATTACAATAACTTTACACGTCAATTATATACTTTGACTAACGACGGATTTTCAAGACGGTTTTTTTTTTTCGGACAGCCACTGGTTTCATCGAAATAAAAGATTTAACAGAGTAAAAGAATAAAGTTCGAAATAAGTTGTAGACAACAAACGGGGAGGAGGTGTTGTATTAATACGTCTTAAGTTACATTTTGTCTGACTCATCAATTGTTACCTGTCGAGTTTGTGAAAAAACGGGACAACGGGATGTCTACAAAGTAAAAAAAGGGAAGACAGAAGTACAAATTAAACATATACAAAGAGAGAAAAAGAATTTCATATAAGGGTGTTGTCTACCTTTGTGGACTTTTATTCGGACGGAGTACGTGTACAAATTTATTACGGATAACACTAAAAATCGTGTCATTTCTCTTATGTCTTATCTCATAAACAAATCCCCTTCTTCTTAATTAGAGATTCAGTAGAACAATACATGAGGTAACTTTTAAGACTTTTCTGTTAAATCAAGAACGACTTCTATCTACTCTTTTTCAATGTCAGATGTTGGAAGTAAATAAGAATGAAACAATGGTCCAAGTAAACAGAAAATATTTCAACTGCACTAAGAAAATTTAAAAGTCAGGATGGTGTTAGAATTGAAAAAAGATAGGTGACCGGTAAAATGACACATTTTCCGTGAAATTATTATTAGCTTTTTTTTTTTTTTTTTCTTTAGTTGTAGATTGTAAAAAGTCTATATAAGTTTTGTATAAAATATAAAAATTTTATGATATTGGTTTCAGTGTATTTCATATCTGAAAAATAAGTCTTTTTACGTGGTGTAGGTTTAATCCCTATTTCTTCGATTTCCAATACGTGACCCAACCTATAACATGGGGTTTATAAGTAATGGTGGGTCTTAGTTACTGGAAACCTTTGTCCCATGAATTTTCTACTCCAGTATGACCTACTATCGACCGGGATGAGGTTTTAGACGACAGAAAATCCTTTTTTTTTATTTTCTGTGTCTCTGTTAGTGTGTCCCCCCTGTCAGTGTGTCCACGTGTGGTCCACTTTTACCTTCGATTCAAACCTCATGATACAGATTCTAACGACCGTCAGTGGTCTTCGATCGATCTCTGTCAGAAGGAGGTCTCGGTAGTCCCTCGTCCCGGGACTACTATGGCACTAACCAACCAACCAAATCAACCAAATCAGTGAGTCAGCGTAGAGTGAAAAACACTGGGGTGTCTGACATCTCTCGGTCCGAGGTGACAGGTACCCTAAGAGGTCCGTTCTTGTGACCTCACCCAACGGTAAAGGAAGAATTCTATGGAACTAGACCCTGGTGATTAGAGGTCTTTACCCTCTCTTATTTAAAGATAATAAAATTCGGTGTATCAAATACCATAAAACAATACCGTCGAAATCCATTGATTATTACTAAAACCATGGTCTTCACTCCACAATGAGAATTGTGTATTGGATTTTTACATTTTCGCTGAAACCTTAACCCACTACCTATCTTCTACGTTCCAAAGCTTTAAATACAAAAAATTTTTCGAATTTAACGGAATTCCTTTGATGACCTTCTTTATACCTGTAATTTCCACTAAAACGGCTCTCGAGTCCTTCTTCGGTTCCTCTCGACATGTCTTTCGTAGACAGTAAAATCTCCTTTAGATACACAATAGTAGTTGTCTTACATATGTTTTCGTGTTTGTCATGTCAACGAAGAACACTCTCGAGTATACCCTTACATGACCTGAGACCTTCCGTTAACAACAATATTCGCCGTCTTTTGGACCGGTTTAATAAGACACGCTTCATCTTACATATTAGTTACTTGAACCTATAAATCGACACCTCTAAAGGTTCGTTTCACGTAATCCACACCAAACCAAAAGAGGAACGACCAATAGCACGTTACACTTTCTCTAATTATCCTTACCTGAAAGTTCGTTTTTCTTTGGTGGTGAACTAAACCTTTTCAGAGTCAAATAGGTCTATCGTACGAGACCTTTATTCTTGTTACCACCTGTCAGTAAACGATGTCTATAAACCTTATATTCGCTACCTAGGTGAGTCAGCAGAGTTCTCTTCAGTCTTAATCCTTACTCTAATAGTTCCTTATTAGATACCTACACATAGATTACCGTACCTAGGGTAGTTGTAGGTGTCTTCTGTTTATAAAAACAGTTAATGTAAGGTGTTCTTTGTGACGTTAAGCTTGACTTCCCCTGTCTATACTCTATTTTACGTTCCTGTCACACAGACTCTTATGTCTGCGTCCCTGGTCTTTCCCACCCGATTAACATCTCCCAGTCTTGTTTCGTAATTCTGTGTGATTTTTGTGTCTACTAATGAAAGTCCGGAACTTTGGATTACCTTTAAGGGGACGACACAACAGTCGAAAGAAATCTAAGTCAAGTCAGTGAGTCAGACAGACTGAGAAACATTGGGGTACCTGACGTCGTGTGGTCCGGAGGGACAGGTAATGGTCGAGGGTCTTGAACGAGTCTGAGTATAGGTAACTCAGTCACTACGGTAGGTTGGTAGAGTAGAAGACGACAGGGGAAGAGGAGGACGGAAGTTAGAACGGGTGGTAGTCCCAAAAATTAGTTACTCAGTCAAGAAGTATAGTCCACCGGTTTCATAACCTCAAAGTCGAAGTCGTAGTCAGGAAGGTTGTTTATAAGCACTGACTAAAGGAAATCCTACCTGACCAACCTAGAGGAACTTCAGGTTCCCTGAGAGTTCTCAGAAGAGGTTGTGGTGTCAAATTTTCGTAGTCAAGAAGTCACGAGTCGAAAGAAATAGCAGGTGGAGAGTGTAGATGTGTACTGATGACCTCTTTGGTATCGAAACTGGTCTACCTATAAACAGTCGTTTCATTACAGAGACGAAAAATTATACGACAGATCCAACCAGTATCGAAAAGAAGGTTCTTCGTTTATAGAAAATTAAAGTACCGACGTCAGTTTTAGACGTCACTAAAACCTCGGGTTCTTTTATTTCAGACAACGACAAAGGTAACAAAGGGGTTGATAAACGGAACTTCACTACCCTGGTCTACGGTACTAGAATCAAAAGACTTACAACTCAAAATTCGGTTGAAAAAGTGAGAGGAGAAAGTGAAAGTAGTTCTCCGACATGTCAAGAAGAAGTGAAAGACGGTATTTCTCACCACAGTAGACGTATAGACTCCAATAATTATAAAGAGGACCGTTAGAACTAAGGTCGAACACGAAGTAGGTCGGACCGTAAAACGTACTATATGTGACTATACTCAATTTATTCGTCCCACTGTTATATGTCGGAACTGTATGAGGAAAGGGTTAAACCTTGGCCAAACAACAAGGTACAGGTCCAGATTGACAACGAAGAACTGGACGTATGTCTAAAGAGTCCTACGACCATTCCACAAGACCCTAGGGGTAGAGAACTTCTTAAAGGGTGTCAAACAACACTAGGTGTGTCCAGGAAATCTAATCATTGTGGAATAAGAAAGGTTAAAGAGAAAGTCTTACTCTTACAGATCGGATGCGAAGAAGGTGGTGATAAAATCTTCGTCTGTTGAACAAAAGATGAAACTATCCATACATCGTTCTTCATTTATAGCGGAGTCCTACCTGGTACGGTGTGAACTAAATCTACGACTATAAACCTGAAGAGTTCAACTATAGATCTTCTCTAAGTCCTAAATCTCAAGTAGGACCTATCCCAATACTGTCGCCTCACTTCAACTTTCCCTCATCACCTAAAAGTTTGACCTATCTGTCTCCCATCTGACCCGATTTTCTCGTAAGAGGGTTTAAGTACAGGGGAATTTTTCAGTCTTACACTGGATTAAATCTTTGTCTTAGAAACGTCTGTAATAATGAATTCTACTACAGGTAATTATAATCCTTGCCGGGATTAGGTTACTGACCACAGGAATTATGTCCTTTTTTTCTCTCTCTCTCTCTCTATGTCTCTGTCAGTATGTTCCCCTTCTGCTATACTGGTGCCTCCGTCTGTGTCCTGACTACGCAGACCCAAACGATCGTCCGTGGTCTTCGGTCCTTCTCCGTTCCGTACCAGGACGGGTTCCCGAGACTCTCGTACCGGGACGACGGAACTCACACCTGAAGACCAGAGGTCTTGACATACTCTTTATTAGACACAAACTTCGGTGGGTTAGTCATCGTGAAACAATACAAATGGGATCCTTTGATTATGTATTGTAGTTTTCTTTTTTTTCGGATAGTCAAGTCAAGTCAAGTCAGCGAGTCAGTACAGGCTGAGAAACACTGGGGTACTTAACGTCGTGAGGTCCGGAGGGACAGGTAGTGGTTGAGGACCTAAAGTGAGTCTGAGTACAGGTTCAGTCACTATGGTAGGTCAGTAGAGTAGGAGACAGCAGGGGAATTGAATTTTTTATATCTTATGAGTCTATGGACAGGTCTCACTGTTATCCCTTTTATTTTACATCTAAGATCTTTTCATTTTGTTCTAACTATACTTATTTAATTTTACAACAGAAGTTATAATACCGAATATTTATTCGATTTGAATCATAGTCTCTAATCATGTATTTAGTGATTTTGACTATGGTCCTCATCTTCAGATGTGACTTTAATGGGTCCTTTTTAAACACACATTCTAACGAGACGACGACGACGACGATTCAGCGAAGTCAGCACAAGCTGACACACGTTGGAGTATCTGCCGGAGGGTGGACCGAGAGGGTAGGGACCCAAAGAGGTCCGTTCTTGCGACCTTAACCAACGGTAAAGTAAGAGGTTACGCACTCTCACTTTTCACTTTCACTTCAGTGAGTCAGAATAGGTTGAGAATCACTGGAGTACCTGACGTCGGATGGTCCGAGGAGCCAGGTACCCCAAAAGGTCCGTTCTCATGACCTCAACCCACGGTAACGGAAGAGGTTCTAACAAGATTTACAATGGTTTTTGACACTTTGTCTTAAAAAACATTACGAACGATTTATCATTGAGAAACAGGAATAAAGGAGTCTAACGATCGAAGAGTTGAATATAATGAAAGTTGAAAAATATATATTATTAGTATAAAATTACAGTAGACGTACCTTTTAAACGAATTTTAAGGGTCCATATGATCCCTGATAATAAGACTCCCTCTCCCACCCTACTAAACCCTCTTACCGTAACTTTGTACATATGATAGTACATTCTTTACTTAACGGTCAGATACAAACTACGTCCTATGTCCTACGAACCCCGACCACGTGACCCTACTAGGTCTCTCTACAATACCCCACCCTCCACCCTCCCCCTAAGTCCGAACCCTCGAACATACGTGGGCACCACCTAAGTACAGTTACATACCGTTTTGGTTATGTCATAACATTTCATTTTATTTTAATTTTATGTCTTTTAATTTTTTATTTTTCTAAGTTTTGTTTGTTTTGTTTTTTGTACGTGAATACATGTACTCACAAACCTAATTGTTACTTTTTTCTTTATCAGAGAATGTTCTTTCATATAGAGGTATACACATTTGCATCGAAGTTTGTGTACGTATAAAAATCACTCTTATAAAAATGATATCTATCGACCTTATCTACTAAGTTTAGGTGTCTATAAGTCGTAATAGAGTTTGGTACATAATTACTTAAAGGATGTGGAAACCTTTTACTTACATAATTGTAATTTTATAAGTCAAAAATATGTACCTAGTTTTCCGTCAACTGATGTAAAAAGTGGGTTTATCTTTTTTATTCCGTTTGTATATAAAGGAAATTCTTTGTACTATGACTTAAAGTGATTTTATATGACATGTAATCGTCATCCATATACGTAACAATCGTTTCCGTAAAAATTTCAATGAAGTCATATGTGTACGTGTAACACAAAGAAATCCCGAAATACAGAGTTATATAATTTTAATTGAGTAAAAACCCCCCTTAAGGGACCACTAGGTCACCAATCCTGAATCGTGAAAGTGATGGTATCCCTTGATTCGACGCTAGGGGCAAGTCACTTGATTCTAAGGCGTTCGTCGTGCCGTAGGACGGCTCTTTTCTTAATTTTTATTTATTTATTTAGCAAACATATTCCGTGAACAGGATCAGACAAACCCGACGATATTGGTTGACGATGTCTGACTTTCGATTATTCGTTATCTTTGAATACATAGTGTCAGGACCTTCGAATCTTTTACAGATTCTAGTTCCATGGACGTCTAAGTCTCAGACTTCTCCTAGGTCGAAAACCACGTCCCTTCCACAAAAAAAAGAGACACAGGAGTGTACCTACTTCCTCCGGAGGTAATGTTGTCGTAATTAGGGTAAGTACTCCCGAGGTTGGAGTACTAGATTGTGGAGGGTTTCTGGAGTGGAGTTTTATGGTAGTCGAACCACTAATCCAAAGTTTCTTTCTTAAACCGTCACCCTATGTTTGTTTGCAAGTCATGTATCGTCGTAAGATGAAGTACTTTATTTTAGTTATAACACCCTCCCCTCTTCTGACTTTCAGTATCTAGATTTTTCTTTAACTTATATAAAAAGTTAACTAGACAACACCTTGATTATTTATTATTATTATTTTTGAACTATGTAAAAACATACGACACAATCATCGAGTCAGTACAGACTAAGAAGCGTCGGGGTACTTGTCATTTGGTGGTCCGAGGAGACAGGTACCCTAAGAGATTCGTTCTTATGACCTCACCTAAAGGTACGGGAGGAGGTCCCCTAGAAGAGTTGGGACCCTAGTTTGGGTCCAGAGGACGTACCGTCCGTCTAAGAAATGGTAGACTCAGTGGTGTCTTCGGAAGTGTATGTATACATGTATATGTGTTTGTGTGTATATACAATTAACGACCCTAAATACCAAAGGAAACGTTAAAGTTTCGGATTCATAGTTAGGTAGGTTCAATATATTCAAGACATTTTCACTGACTTAGATTCCTACACAATTTTTCACTGTAACCACAGAATGTATGTTACGTTCTTTTATATAGAAAACAAAAGACTATAAAAAGTGTCATCTGAGAAAAACGACACAATAAAGTCAAAGAAATTTACTTTTAGTTACGTACCAAAAAAACATCGTATCGTTTAATGGGGGACAGTGAAACAAAGTTTATTACAGAAAATTCATGGTACGGTGTAAGTCCAAAGTCACCCAAGAACCATCTTTGAAATCAGTGACTCGGTCCGAAATGTTATCCTTTGTCGATATGTTAATTTAAAATAGGACGATAAACCAAGAGTTAATAATATGTCTATACCTTTATACTACATTTTAATCAAAAATTTTCGTCTAAATATAATAGTCTTATCATTAGTTACCTCTTTTTGAGAGTTATGTGAAGCCCAAAAGATGTCTTAAAGATAACTGAGGTACTGTCGAGGTCACTCATTTAAAACATTAGACATTGCGGAAGGTTTTACAGTCCTCTTGTATTATCGGTATGATAGTATTAATAGGAACTGTTTACGATGTCTTTTCTCTCTCACGTAAATTAAGTATAATGATACTACTATTTTGTTTTACCGTGTTCCTGTCAATGTCCGACTCAACACTAATTTAGTGTCTCTGGTGTTTGGACGTACTGACTTAAGAGTAAGAAAATCAGAAATTTAATCTTCTGTCCATAGATTTTGGTAAGTTTGTAGGTTGATTTTGTCTTATCTAGAATAGACTTTCAAAGAGACACTTAAAGGAGGTGAGTTTATGTTAGTCCAGTCAAGTCAGCGAGTCAGCACAGACTGAGACGTTGGGGTACCTGACGTCGTGTCGTCCGGAGGGACAGATAGTGGTTGAGGACCTCAAATGAGTTTGAATCCAGGTAACTCATCCACTACGATAGGTTGGTAGAGTAGGAGACAGCAGGGGAAGAGGAGGGTGGAAGTTAGAAATACTCGTAGTCTCGGAAAAGGACACTCAGTCAAGAAGTGTAGTCCACCGTTTTCATAACCTTAAAGTCGAAGTCGTAGTCAGGAAGGTTACTTATAAGTCCTAACTAAAGGAAATCATACCTGACCAAAGTATAGGAACGTTAGGTTCCCTGAGGGTTCTCAGAAGGCTGTGGTGTCAAGTTTTCGTAGTTAAGAAACCACGAGTCCGAAGAAATATCAGGTTTAGAGTGTAGGTATGTACTGGTGACCTTTTTGATATCGGAACTGATCTACCTAGAAACAACAGTTTTATTACATAGACGAAAAGTTATACGACAGATCCAACCAGCATTGAAAAGATGGTTCCTCGTTCGTAGAAAATTAAAGTACCGACGTTAGTGGTACACGTCACTAAAAACTCGCGGGGGTTTTATTTCAGACAGTGACAAAGGTGACAAAAGGGTGATAAACGGTACTTCATTACCCTGTTCTACGGTATTAGAATTGAAAGACTCGTAACTGAAAATTCGGTGGAAAAAGTGAGAGGAGAAAGTGAAAGTAGTTCCCCGTGAAAGACGGTATTCCCACCACAGTAGACGTATAGACTCCAATAACTATAAAGAGGGTCTTTAGAACTAAGGTCGAACACGAAGAAGGTCGGGTCGCAAAGAGTACTACATGAGACGTATATTCAGTTTATTCGCCCCACCGTTATAGGAAGTGCATGAGGAAGAGGATAAACCTTTGTCAGACAACAAGGTACAGGTCAAGATTGACAACGAAGGACTAGACGTATGTCTAAAGAATTCTCAGTCCAGTCCATCAGGTCATAAGGGTGGAGAACTTCTTCAAAGGTGTCAAGTAACACTAGGTGTGTCAGTTTCCGAAACCGCAATAGTTATTTCGTCTTCATCTACAAAAAGACCTTGAAAGAACGAAAAAGCTACTAAGTTGCCTACAACCGTTAAATATAGACCAAGGAGACGGAAAAGATTTAGGTCGAACTTGTTGACCTGCAAGTGTCAAGTACATGACAACTTCGATCCGAACCTCTTAAAACTCGTAATGAAACGATCTCACACTCTACTCACGTTGACACACCATCAAACTTATAAGAAACCGTTACGCAAAGAAATCCTAACCCTACTTTTGATCTTTTCCTACTGGAAAAGATCAGGATACCGGTGACGACTCAAAAGGTTTAAACGACCGTATAACTCACGTGGTGAAAGTGTCGTAGTAGAAAATTGTAAACTTTATCGAGTGGACCTTAAGGTAGTGGAGGTGATCGAAACAAGTATCACTACGAAGGATTCCGGGTGAATTGAAACATAAGGTCCTACAGACCGAGATCCACTCACTAGTATGGTAGCACTAATAGACCCAGTACTTCTAGAGAACACATGTCAAGAAGACACATAAGAACGGTGGAGAACAAATATAGAAGACGAAGACAATTCAGGTATCGTAAATACAGGAAATAACACGGATAGAAACGTACTTTACAAGGAAACCATAGAAATTTAAAGAATTTCTCTAGAGATCAGAAAGGGTGAGATAATAAAAGGAGATAAAGAAACGTGACTAGTGGCTCCTTCCGAAAGAATAGATAGGAACGATAAGAAACCTTGAGACGTACATTTACTCATATAGAAAGAAAAAAACGAAACGGAAATCGAAGAGAAGAAAAGTGTCATAAAGATTCCGGAGGAATCTGTTGGTAAAACGGAAAAACGTAAAGAAAAAGAATATACACGGAGGACATGTTACAGTGCTTGGAGACAGGTATCAAGTAGTCCGTGAGACAGATAGTCTAGATTAGGGAACTTAGATAAAGAGTGAAGATGACATATTAGTATTCTCTAAACTAAATCCAGTATGGACCTACCAGATAACCAAAAGGAATGTAAGAAGTTAAATTTAGACTTAAACCGGTATTTCTCAAGTACTAGACTCGGTGTCAGTCGAGGACCAGAACAAAAACGACTGACATATCTCGAAGAGGTAGAAACCGACGTTTCTTATATTAGTTAAACTAAAGTCATAACTGGTAGACCACTACAGGTACACATCTCAGAAGAGAACACAACAATCTTCTCCCACAAACGATACTGATCACGTAAGAACACCGTTTTAATATAATCGGAAACGGGACGAAGTAAGACATGTGGTTCCGGTTTAAACGGACAATGAGGTCCATAAAGAACTGAAGTATGAAAACGTAAGATAAGGGGATATTACTTTTCCTATAGAAAAAACCCACAATCAAGATTTTCCAGAATATCCAGAAGTATCTTGGCAAGTTGAAACCGAAAAAGTCGTAATGACCAGCCCCGTATCTGAACCTAATGATACTATAACTTACCAAACGAAACCTTTGCTTGTCTCTAGTAAGACAGTAAAAACTCTAAAGTAGGTTCATGACGGAAAACCTGAGAAACAACTGACACTCCCGATGAAGTAAAGAAGATTCCCTAAGGACAGGTGTCATCATCTATATTACCAGTTGACTCAACTTAAGCGGGAAAGATCAGGTAAAATCAAGCGACTAAGAATCTTATAACTGCAAGTGAGAACGGTAGAGGACAAACTGACGAAGGTTAAACGGAACTAAACACCTGGATTGTAAGGACCAAGGATACGTTATAAAGAGAAATGTCGTAACCTGGAACGAAGGTAGTGGTCAGTATAGGTGTTGACCCACAACAAAACGAAACCGCGGTAGGGAAGTAAGAAAGACCTCAATAAAGAGGTGTATAATCCGTGGATGACTGGACCCCTCAAGTAGAAAGTCGTAGGATAGAAAAACGGAAAAGTATGACAAGTACCCCAAGAGTTCCGTTTTTGTAACTTCACCAAACGGTAAGGGAAGAAGTCACTTCTGTTATTACTATTGTATTTCGTTATTATTATTGTCATTTTTCTTGTTCTGCTCAGTCGTAAGAATACTGTCTTTCGTTCGTTGTGATCACTTATAGGTACGTTGACTTTTATGACTCACATATGTGTCTGTGTGCGTGTGTGCGTGTGTGTGTGTATATATAAGGTGTTAACGATTACTCGATATAAGACTTTTAAATAAGTAATATGAATGAACCCCTAAGTTTTATATGAAATGATATAAATTTTCAGTATTATTTTATCTAAAAACCAAATCAAATGTTTTTGATTTTGACGGTTTCGATGTCACACCAACCTGTTATTATGGTACTGATGATTGGAACCGAAATTAAAATTCAAGAACGTTATCCCTCGTTATCTTATATTGTTCTTCACCTCTTTCTTGTGGATTAAGGGAAGAAGCTTCTGTGTCTTCACTAAGGCACTTCTATTTACTTCACTCGACGTAAATGAAGGGAAAGGAATAGAAAAGAGGTAAATTGTGTGAAAGAGAATAGGGATTTAAATAAACTGAAGGAAGTAAAAGGGTTAACCCTCATAGTGGAACCGGTTAAATGAGAGGGGTATTCAAGTGATGACGGGGTGTAATGGATATCTAAAAAGGAAAGAGTTCTCTTGAAAGAAAGTACGGTTCGTCAACTATAGACCGTATACGATATGAATTTTTGTTAGACTAATTTATATAAGTTTAAGTAAACTAAATGACGATTAAGAGAGTTTTAAATCTCCCTTTTTTTCTCTCCCCCAAAATGACTTGAAAAACCATCGAAGAACCGGTTTCTCTAGTGTAGAAATGTTTTTACCCTTGTGAATATGTGAATATTTTGACACGATTTACAGAATTAACACTTTATAAGTATTTTCATTTAACTACTATATTTTTGTTTTATTTCTGTCTGATGTGTTTAAGTGTACACGTGAACGTGTGTGTACGTGTCCGTCAAAACGTCTCTGTGTCTTTTCGTTACAGTGCACTCTCAGACGGCCGTAGGCGTCGGTGTGGATTAAAGAAAAACCGAGAGACTTACGTCTGTCGTCGTCCCCAAGTCTTACACCGTTTCTGTCACTCCTTCCCTCTCACAGGAAGGTACGTACACCCTTTAAATATCCAGTCTCTTCCGGACAGAACGATGTGTGTTGACGTATACGTGTTGACTCGGGTAAGTCATGAACCTCTCGTATTGACTCCGGTACTCCCTTATGAGTGTGGTAGGGACTCCCGGTACTTTTAAAGTCAGAGATCTCGACCTAAGAATGTTCACAGTTAACACAAATAGTTGACCTGACAATTCCTTCCCGTCTTGAACTTAAACCGTTTGGGTCCTCGACCTAGACTTTTGAATGATGTACACAAGATCCAGTTTAGGGAATTTAAGAGATGAGAAAGTGAAAGAGTAGATATGTTACCCCTATAGGAGTATCCTAATAACACCCTCAATTTACCCGTCTACGTCCGTTTCGTGAATCAAGTGTCTTGGTGACTGACTTGTGATCTTAATCCAATGTTGTGATACCGTCCTAGTCGTTCAGTTCCTTTCATATTGTATTAAACCTGTGGATTCAAACTTCTGTCTCGGAAAAAGTTCATTCTCGATGAGTAAAAACCTGAGAATCTTAGTGTTTCGTTTTGTATATTAACCACGAAAATTATACAAGTGATATTATAATGAATGGTAGAGTTAAATTCGTAACTTACTTGTCTTGTGTATTAGAAGACTCTTCACTTTCACGTTTAGCTAGTCAGTACAGGTTGAGAAATACTGGGGTACCTGATATGTCAGGTACCTTAAGAGATCCGGTCTTATGACCTCATTCATCGGAAAGGAAAGAGGTCCCCTAGAAGGGTTGGGTCCCTAGTTTGAGTCTCAGTGGGTGTGACGTCCGTCTAGGAAATGGTCGACTTGGTGTTCCCTTCGGGTTCTTATGATCCCACCCATTGGATAGGGAAGAGGTCACCTAGAAGGGTTGGGTCCTTGACTTGGTCCCAGAGGACGTAACGTCCGTCTAATAAATGGTTGACTCGATAGTCCCTTCGGGGATCAGAAGACTCCCACTATAATCAAATGTCAACTGCACTTTTCTAGTATTTACGTGTCATGAGAAAACGAGAATTACTAAAAACTTTACTACCTTAGTCTTAGGGTCTCGACATAGAGATACGAAGAGATTGTCTTTTCACGCAAGTTTATGTGTTTTCGTCTTTATCCGTTCTATGTACAAGGGTTTCTTTTTATAATTATCTACTTTTTATTAAATTTAGTACTGACGAGACATTTTTTTTTAACAGTATTTTGTCGTTTTAATACCCATAAAATTTTAATCTTGTACTCTTAGTTTGTGGAGATTATCAGTAAACTTCTGAGTATTAGTATGTAAATGATAGAAAGTCACTTTTGTAGACTCTTTATGGTCTTTCCACTTCTTACACTGTACCCGGTGTACGTTTAATCTTCGTCCGGAAGACCTCCAGTCTACCTTACAGGGCGTAGATATTATATCCAAAAAAAGGGGGTGGGAGGTGAAAATGTTAAATACACTGTTTTTAGTCCCTCAGTTTTCTCTATTTCGTTATGACTCTATACCATTAAACTATTTGATGTCTTTTTCACTACGATTAAAAGCGAAAGAAACTATAAAAATCATTTGATTTAAGGTAAAATTATTAAAAAAAGGTAATATAGAAATGATAATCTTCTTTTATTACTCCTTCCAAATAAAAATCAACCCGGAAGATAAGTAATAAATGAATACCAAAATAACGGTAAGTTTCTTTACTACTGTGTCCTTTTCATGTAGAATAAATTGAGAATAACTTGTAACATCTTTATTGACAGAAATATCTTAACGAACCGGACTTGAAAAAGAACCCAGATCAAGTCCAAAGGTACACATACTGACTGACGAGTGTATGTCTTACTACCAATGTAATAATTTATTTAAACAAAATATAAAAGGTTTCCATAAACCCGTTATAATTGTTTCCAGATTCGTTTTCTTTCGTTTATAAGTGAGGATGTTAGCCCGGTAGAGAATTTAGTTTGTATAAGTAGATTCGAAGTAGGGAACATGGATAAAAATATACATATGAGGTAGAAACACGTCGAATTTAGAGTTTTCTCCACATTAATCCACACTATTAAATATAAAATCCTTACTCTCCCTATGATCTCGAGTAAGTTCTTTTTTTACAGAAGTAAAATATCCGTCCTTTTGTCGAAGTCTCATCTGTCACCGTTTTGTTTTTAATAAGAGGACTAGGGTTCATCTCAAGAAAGGGGTATAAAGATATAGATTCATAAAAAGAAGAACAAAATGACATCAGTGGATATGATACCGGTGGTGTATTAGACAATAGGTTTGTTCTTACAAAAACTTTCACTATCTCCGGTGATAATTATTAATACGGACCTGTTATCCTTATCTGTCTATAAAAAAACTCCTTTGGTACTGGATGGGTCTCACATCTATTTCTTGTTCAAATCTTTAGAAACTAAACGAGGTTCTAGTAAATTTTTATTTGTTTTTAAAGTAAACCCTAGGTGTAAAACAGATCTTTTCTTATATTTAGAAATAGAAAATTTTAACCTTTTATTAACATATAAATAACTGACGCAATTTTATACAAAGTAGGTATATGTGTCTTTTTACGTCATCCCTTTATGAATGACGAATAAACTCTTTGTTATCCGTGGTGGTACTTGTTTGTATCCCCTTACCAATTATTTTAGTATATTTTATAATTGGATTAGTTTTTTGAAGTTTAGTTAATTTTCGATATTTTTCATCATTACTTTTACAGAATATTTTTAGATTATCTCTTTCATCGTTCCTTTCATGTCATATATTTGTATTTTTCCTATTTTTCCGTAATCTATGTCTTCTTTTTACATTCATACATTTCTCTTCCGCAGTTGATTAGTATGTTTCTCTCTATACATTACATGTTTAAACTACTACCTTAAGACTACCACGAGTGAACTCATTAGTTTCTTACTGTCTAGTTATTACTTTAATCTTTCTATCGATTCTCTTATCGAAGAATTTTTAAGTCTTTTAATTATCTTCCTTTAAAAACCGCAAAAAATTAAACTCCTACTTTGTTCGGTCTCTATACTTAATAAAGTGTATGTGTGTAAAAATTTTGGGTTTAGTTACTTTGTATTGATTTATATCTTGAGATTATAGAGAAAACTGTGTTGAAGTTACGGACGTTCCCTTACGTACGTAATGTTAGTATGTTCGACTTTGGTAAGTCTACATGGTACCGGTCATTAATAGATCCTGTGATTCTCTACGACCGTTTTCAATTAGATTATTTAGATGGTAATAGAGATTACGAAGTTTAGACACGGAACTCGATTTGTCAACAGTTTTACCCCGAGACAAATGTATCTTTACTTAGTCTCACCCCCTGTTTCTACAGTTCCGAAAAATTTAAAAAAAAAGGAAAGTTAACAACCGTTTTTTTACCAATCGACCATATAGAGTATAACTAAAAGATGCTCCACGGTTTCCAGTAACAAAAAGGAGTCTTTATATACGGGACATTGTACTCCCACTTGGAAGTAAACTCAAGAGATCGAGACTTTCAACCCAAACCACCACCATAAAGATGTTCCGTTGTAGAGACTATTAAAATAGAGATACCGGACTTTCTTAGTCGAAGTCTTACTTTCTGTTATACATTGTAAAAAGTTCTCGTAGTATAATGAGTTTCTAAAGACATGTGATCTATGTAAGTTAAGTGATGTGTCACGAGTTTTAATGATTGACTTTAATACGTTTTGTATTGTGAGAGTCATAAAGGTTAAAGTACCCCTCCTTATTAATGGTCTTGGGACATTAGTCGTAGACAAATAGTTATTTTTATGTCTCTTTCTTCATCCTATATATACTTGGTGATTTCTGGTTGTAAAGTCGAAACTAAAATGAAGTTTTGACACAGTCTTGACACTGAGATATGTATACGACACATCGAATTTAAAGAGATAGTCCAGTCATTCTTTTCAAACAAGGGTATTCTTAGATAGAAGGTCATTTCCGTGGTTTTTATTCACGTACTTGTTTCTTAGAAGACAATAATTTTTTATTTGTTTCGTAGGAGAGGAGAAAAATATACATAAGGAGATATGTAAGAGGGGTATAAATATATGACTTTTCGTTATTAAGTTAGGTCTTGTAAATAACCCAATACTACAGTGTTTCTTGTAGTCCAGTTCCATTTTTAGGTGAACTACTTTAGATACACTTGTGAAAATGGGGGTTTAGATGTAAAATGAAGGAATGGTTCTAATGTCTACAAATCACAGTAATTTA
Source organism: Capra ibex (assembly GCA_006410555.1). NCBI lineage: Eukaryota > Metazoa > Chordata > Mammalia > Artiodactyla > Bovidae > Capra > Capra ibex. The sequence goes on along the minus strand of SJYO01048061.1, from coordinate 66,098,674 downwards.
AATCTACGGAGTAACGATACTGAACAAATATGTACATTCCTTGGTTCTTATAGACCCTATGATACGATATGAAAAAATTGAAGGGTCCACCGTGATCACCATTTCTAAGGAGGACGGTTACGTCCTCTGTGTTCTCGGTGCCCAAGTTAAGGACCTAACCCTACTGGGGGACCTCTTCCTTCACAGTTGGGTGAGGTCATAAGGACTGACTTTTTAATGTACCTGTCTCCTTGGACCGTCCGACGTCAGGTACCCCAGTGTTTTTCAGCCTGTGTTGAGTCAGACGTGGGTGTTCGTATGATATAAAATTGTAAAAATTTTCTTACTACTTTTGGGTTTTATCTTAATTCTAGATATACTAAAGTATATTGTTTTTTATAAAATTTAATTAAATTACACTTCATGAGGTCTTAATTTCAGAACAAGCAAAACTAAGACTGGGCAAAAGGTTAAAAGAAACATCTAATTGTTGTTGTTTTTGGTGAAAACAATACGTAATGTCCTATTCCTACGATTATTCGTATATCTGAGGTCCCAAGTCCCAAAGTAATGTAATAATCATAAGCGTCACGAGTCAACGAATCAAAACAGACTGAGAAACGTTAGCGAACCTTACGTCAGGTGTTCAGAAACAGTCACCCTAAGAGGTTCGTTCCTATGATCTCACCCATCGGTAAAGGAAGAGGTCTCCTAGAAGGGTCGGGTCCCTGACTTGGTGTAGAAAACGTAGAGGACGTGACCGTCCGTCTAAGAAATGTTGACTCGGCGGACCCTTCGAGTAAACGTTAGAAAATTTTGTGGGTTGAAAGATCTTATAAACTGAAATTATGATATATTCTCCTATATTTCTGTTAGTAAGAGTAGAGTAGAACGTTAAACCATTGTTGTAAAAATATCAAGTGAAACTCATCTTTGTACAGTATCATTTGGATTTATTTATTGTCTCTTCTTATATGGACTCGATAAGTACAACCTATATTCCCTGTCGATCGAAAAATTGTATTAAAGGATAAAACGAATAAACCGTTCAATAAACGTAAAAAAAAGACACACTCAACATGTGTCACCTACAATTTGTGTAATTGGTTGTGTTTGCATTTACAACCCAATTTTTTGGATCGTAGAACAGTTCCTATTCAATAAAATCTAAAGGCCGTGTTTTGTGAGTACGTTTTTAAACGATTTAACGTGAAGACGTTGTACCGATTATATGTATTTTTGTAAAATAAAATACTTATTTATTCTTGATAAGACATATCGTATTTCAAGATCTTTCTCACCTTTTGGTCAGACATAAGTATCCCAAAAGTGAATTATTTTTATTCATGTATCTCGAGTTACCTCTCTCTTAGTAGACTTTTACATTCGTCCACGGATTTTTTTGATAGTCCTACAGAGGAATCTTCTACCTAAAGGGGTGAAATCTTATTTTGTCGTTTAGTAACGAGATTTTTTCATTTCACGATTATTTATTTATTTATTCTAGTATCCGTTTACTAATGGGAACTACGTTCATAAAGGATTACTAAAGAAGTTCAGATGAACTTTTAATTTTTTTTAATTCTTAATAAATTTGTTTAGTTCACCCGATAATAGTCAAACAAGTCTTGCAGTTAGTTGACACTTACACCCTCTTAAATTCATCTATTTTTATAACGGTTGTAAGTATATACTAAGGAAAGAGTATAATTGTGTATGTTTTTGAAATCGTCAAAGTAATGGTGAGTCTTCCTTTTATAAAAAAAAGAGTAGTACTTAAAGTTAAATATTTGGGATGGATTAAAAATAACAATTACGAGTTTTACACATTTTAGTATAAAACAAACATTATCTCTTGATGATTGAAGGTAAAAGGTCATATTTACTATTTTTATTTAAATTTATAGTGATAATTACGAAACTTTATACATCATATAAAACGACCTATGTCAAATTTTGATATTTATTAATAAAAGTACAAGGAACGTTTTTCATAATACATACAAAAGGAAACAATTTTATTAGATAAATTTCATTGTGACTGTAAAAATAACTATAAGATAAAATTATACAAATAGTGAACAAACCAAATAAAGAATTTTAAAATCCTGATTTATGTTAATCAAATATATTTTAACGTTCACGTGAGAAAATTAAAAAAATAAAAAAATAATAAAAAAAATAAAAATTAAAAAAAAAAAATTTAAAATTTTAGAAATTAAGAATGCACGCAAGGGTTTGTACTTGGGGGGAGGGTGGAGGGAGGGGTATTGTAGAGAGACCCAGTAGGGGTACGTGGTCGAGGTTCGTACGACATAGGACGTAGTCTGTGAGAAAAATTTCACTGAATAGAACATACAAAAATGAATTTTCGGGATAAAGACCGTCGTACAGTATCGGTCTCTTAATCCGATCTTAACGATTTCCTCTCCAATGCTAAATGTTTGTTTGATTTACACTGTACAGGGAGAAAAAATACTTAATCAAAAAATTCTACATTTTATTCCTGTTAAACTGATTTTGACTTCTAAATTTATTAAAATATGCTAGACTAGAGAAAAAACGAAAGATCCTAGTTCTATCATAAAAGTATTTTACGACTGACCAAACCTTTTGGTTTTATTATTAATGTTTATTTTATAATTCTAGTTGGATAAGGATAGAGGATGATTCTTGTCGACAATGTTATTGTAACACATATCTCTCTCAAATCTAGCACAAATGTCTATTGTCATGTGAATTTGAAGTAGAAATTTCCTCTTAAAGTTTTCTGTTAGGTCTCAATTTCCCTGTTCCCCGTCTTTACTTGGTCGTGGACCCGAAAGACGAAGTACAGGTAAAGAAGTCCTTGGTTACTTCTATTAAACTCGTCAGAATTGATGTTCTTATAAACGACTAAGTATTAGAGAAGAAACCATTGGACGTTGGTTGAATTTAATGTCTCGAAAAAAGACACTCCTGTCACGACTACATATATTTCCCAACCTATGTTTCATCTCTTCCACCACTTACCGTCTATGCATGAGGTGACGTAACCAGGTATTAAAAATTAAGTTGGAGTGAAAAGATTGGTTTTAAATGGTACGACGTCTGTTCTAATAAAACTACCCTCTTTATTGTCTGATATTAAATTTTTTGCCCAATAAAAGTAGTTTTAGTAAAGTCATTTATATTAAAGCGGACTTCTGTATTAAATGAAAATCTTTGGTTAGAAGTGGGAAGGAAAGGGGAAAATAAAGGAAGGAAGAAAGGAAAGAAAAAGAAAGAAAAGAAACGAAGGTAAACATTAGAGTTGGATAGAACATACAAAAATGTATTTTTGGGACAAAGACCGTCGTACAGTATCGGTTCCTTAATCCGACCTTAAGGATTCACTCTCCGATACTAAATGTTTGTTTACTTTACACTAGTACAGAGACAAAAAATACTTAAACAAAAAATTCTACGTTTAATAGTTGTATGAACCTCGGTAACAAAATATGGTCTATAAGTCTATAAGATACTATCTCTTTTTGGGTGAGTTAAGGAAAGAGAGGGTATGGGAACTAAAATTAAATAAACCTTTCCCTTTTGTATCAAATAAAGTAAAGAACGTCGGTCACCCCTTGAAAAGATTTTTAATGTAAGTTGGTATGTGACTCTGAAAGTGAATAACCTTGTTTTCACACAGGATGAATCGTCCATGTGACTCGTCATTAGTTCGCCAATTATTTTATCTTTTGTGACTTCAGATATATCGCGTTTTCCGGTTATAGAAAGATGAGGAGTAGTCCCTCAATATCTTTGTAGGACTGGGTCGAGAAACCTGTGTGTCCTCAACGGTAGGCTAAGTCTAGGAACTAATTATATGAGATCTTACTACGTAGACCGTTACCGGATGTATCCTAAAGAGACTCCTGACCCCCTTTTTTATCTGTGATAATTTTACCTTGTTAATATGATGGTATATAACGATGACAAAATGTTAAACACCATTTAAAAAGATTTGTTTTCCCAAAAAAAAATTATTAGTTTACGACTAAAGTTCTCCTCTCTAAAGTTAAGTCCTATACATTTTTATTTGTATTTTACAAAGTACTATAACTAAAATCCATCACTTTGATCATAATTTACACAAATAAGCTGTTGTTTACTTGAGTGTATCTAAAGTAAAACCTTCTAATTTGTAAACAAAGAGTGAAGACTCAATCGATTACGAAGTATTGTGAAGAGGATTACGATTTGAACGAGGAAAAGTGTCCTATTTCGGGTCGTATATTCTCTGACTTATCCTTTTTTTCAGGGAGTAAGAGTAACTTAGGAAAAGTATAAGTAATGAATGACCTATGATTGTTAACGAGAGATACCACTCTTACGTTCTGTAACGACTGTATTAAGGTGTCTATTCGTCCATCGAGAATCCATCGTTGATCTTACACGGGATTTTAAATGTTTATCTGTTGGGGATACCTCTCTGTTAGGAAGAGATAGTCCGTAAAAATTGTTGCTTGTGGAAAACGACTTTTTTGTGTCGTATATTGAATATATGTATCCGACCAAATAGATGAATGACGTAAGGATAGAGTTATTTACTCAGTTGAAAACGGTGTAGTTCCATCCGAACTAAAGTAAAACGTATATCGAACTAGACCCTTTTTTGGTATTTTGAACACATACTTTATAGGTGTTGGATGACGGTAGTTAATAGACCCGGAGGAACTATACGGTAATAAATCATCTAACGGAATTCTTTTAGTAACTTACGACATTATACTTGAGATATTAAGTAAGTAGATGTCAAATATGTGACCTTCGTAAGAATGTTTGATAAAACTGAAATTGACCAAAGACTTCTGTACTAAACTTAATAAACAATATTTTCTTATATCCTGTATTTTGATGTTTTTGAGTTATGTGACAAAAAATAAAAGAAGAATTTAATCCCTAAATATTTGACATAATCAAACAGAGACTGTTGTACATGTGAAAGGTTTTTGTTATTTCTCTAGTATTTTACACTTTTTTCGTTGTATTTCATGAAATATATTAAATTTTTTCATGATAAACCTCATTTCACGATACATTATCAAATTGGGAAGAATTTTATATAAAGAAACATCGACTTTTGAATTTTAATTCCGTGAATGGTTACGACTTAATAATATAAATTTTATTATTTATGTTCACTAAAATACGTTAAAATAAACTAAGTGATAATGGTTTATTTTATGTGTATTAGATGAAAGTGAGACTAGATGGACATCCAGAAGATTATTATACGACTTCGAAATTTTTTAATTGGTACTTTTTCGTTTTGTTTTTAAAATCATCTAGACTTAGAACTTTAAACTTGTAATAAACTCTTTTATACTTTCACTTACATACAAAGGAAAAATTTTTAAATGAAACTTATAAAGTTAAGAGTTACTTAATAACTTTATCTTTTTTTACAATTATCTTTTTTACAATTAGACATTAGACATACACTCTTTAATTGTATTTTATTAAACTAACATTTTATTTGAGTATATTAGGTCTGACGTAGTGTGTCTAATTTAATGACGGTTTATATATGTGAAAATATTTGTACACACATATGTATAAAAATTAAACTTTGTCAGTAAAACTTTCACTTTAAATGAAAATATTAGTTTTAACCTTTTTAATTTGTTCAAAAAGGAGAAACCTATCTTTAGATTTTATCGCCTTTTTTGTCTTTCTTTTTATTAGTAGATCTTAATTACTTAAAATTTTATGTGCAATGAGACACAAGAAGGGGTGGTAAGATCTAATCAAGTAGATTATGACGATGAAAATCTTTACAGGGTTTCTATGCACTTTATGTATGTAGTAAACCATCTTACGGGTCTTCATTTAAAAGAAATACTTCATTTTATACATTCGACGATATCTCCATCGATTTGGTCAAATACCAAATAAAATTGAGTAAAATTATTTTCTGAATATTTTAATGGTGTATAGTCGGATCGAGTGGAGTTTTTCATAATGTTATAATTTTTACATTTTTCGTTTTCATTTGACTGTGTCTATTTAAATTGACGACTATTTGGTTCTCTCTTCGATCAATTTCGTAGTAAGTCAACTACATACCTTCACTTTTGACGGCCGTACGAAGGACCTATACCGACTCTTTACCTCCTTGAGAGTAAATAATTAAGTGTTTTAACGTCTGTTGAATTGTTATTCGTATCTTGACAAAGAGTTACGTACTTTTACGATTCATAGTTACGGACATGTGGTCCTTTATCACTTACTTACTATTGTCTTTCAACATGATCAGAAGGAACACTTTGTAATAGTTCAACTTTAATAGAAGGACTTAAAATATTCGGAAATTTGAAGGACAAGAGTGACCGTAAATAATTTGGTATTCAGTGGAATTTATCCAAATAGACATAATTTTTAATTATTTGAGATCATATATAAGTTTCTTTCTGTGTCAGATTATTCGTAAGTATAATCCTAAACGGAAATTAAGTTTTTATTTAATGGAAATAATCAACGGTATTATAATTATATAAATGACTAAATCCGTTTCCGTTGTATGCATTCCCGTTATGTAAAGTGAAACCATCGTTGATTTAAATAAGATCTGTACAACAAAATAGATGTTAAATTTAAAATTTATAAAAAAAAGAGAACCTAAGGGAAAGTTTAGTGGGTAAAAGTGAAGATTTGTGTGTCCCTTTACCCATTTCGATAATTTGAAAATTAACTACACATGTGTAAGATGTAGATTCTCATTGTTTATTTCGATCGTAAGAAAAATTTTTAATTTTAAATTTACAACTTTTGAAATTGTGAATTTTTTTAGTAGTATCTCCTCGGATTATCTTTTTATAGTTAGAAATGAAGAGTAAAAAAATTAGAGAGGTAAGATGAATATAAAACTAAAAATACGTATTAGTAAAAAATAGGGTAATAAATTTTTTTTTAAGGACATGTAGTGAGCATATTTAAGTCTAAATAGAATTTTTTAGATGAAGTTGACTTCATTTTTTTTCGGGGAACATAGGATTTTTTTACTTGGTAAAACCTATTGTTTATCATATCAGTAGGGTGATTTAAGACGGTACTTAGTTACTTACTTACTTCAATTAAAGTTGACTTTTTTTACAAACAAAGTAAAAAAAGGTAAAAAAGTAAATTGTCTTAAATTTATAAACGGGTATTAACAATCATAAGTTAAATCCTTTGTAATAACTAATTACTGAACCGTTTATCGGTACTTTTTACTAATTAAATAATATTAAGTTTATTCTTTCCTTTCTGTCTTTAATTTTCATATAACATCTGTAAAAAGTCTTTGATATCAAAAATTGAGTTTACTTAACTTGAGTTTACAGATACTTTACTAAGTCGTAAATTCTTAGAGTCCTCTGTGCTAAAAGTTTCCAATATATCGATGTGACACACTACTTCCTGTATATTATCTTTACGTTAATCACTTGTACGAGACCAATCTAATAAAACTTTAAACATGGACCGTTCTCCATTGCTGAAGTGTAAAATATGTAATGTGTAGTAGTGTGTATTTACTACGATAGACCTGTGAATGATATTTCTAAACATGATACTGAGTACCTAACTTAGTAAAAAACGAGTACTTCTAAAAGTCAAAATAAGTCTTCAGTTTAATAGACTATTATCTATATATGATTGATATAAAAAGTGGATGATTTTTAAGTACTAAAATCATTAGAAGTGGAAAAAGTAAACTCAAGTCGATTTATTAAACTATTTTATTCCATATAAGGGAGTACTTATAATACCGTTATACAAATTCAAAAGATTTGACGTCATAGATTTTTGTTTTCAGGAAATAAAGTAATTTACTAGAGAAAAGTAAGATTATCATATTTCTCTGAAACTTGTGTTAGGTGATTTGAGATAATGTAATTCGACTATATGTCATTATTAATTTTGATTAAACACTTTTGTAAAAACAGGTTTATTCTGTTTGTTATATTATTTTTGAGTCGTACTTATCAATTTCACGACCAAATTTTTAAGTTTATTAATATAAAAGTATGTACTAAAAACTTCAGATCACTTTATACTGTTTGATTAATATAAAGGAGGTCTTATAAAGGAGACACCTGTATTAACTGTTACCCGACCAAAACTTACACTTTTTAAACTCTGTAGATATCGAATAAATAAAATAAAATTTAAGATACTTCAAAATCAAAAATTTAGTTCTTTGAAATTCTTTTCAATACAAGGAACTTTGTCATTAAACGAGGATCCTGGTGAAGAATCCTTTTATTATTTTATATAATAATATTTTCAATAGAAGTTGTCATGTGACGGACATTCTCATTAATCTTATCACACAATTTATAGTTTTATTAATATTTCATATACATATATACATAATATATGTTAAACGGTTTATCTTAACACGAAGTCATTTCTTAACAAGTTAGTTTCTGAACTTAAAACTGAAATTTATACCTCGACTTAATCTGATGATGAAACCTTCTTTAATTCCCTAGTCCCTAAACAAGTTCTGTATAACGATTCACAATTTCCCTTACATGTTTAATATATAACCTACTTAGGTTAACACTACATATGTTAATATCTAATCTGTGTCTCTATATCTATCTATGTAAGTTTGTGTGGATAGCCGTTTGATATGTTTATCCAGGTCCGTCCAAACTAAATGAGATTAGAGGTGTTTTTAGAATATCAAATTATATTCTCTTGGGATAAAGTTACTAAGAAGGTCATTTGTCCAGTATTCGTAGTAGTCATTCTATTTATTCGTACTTAACACAGAAAAGGGATGCCGGGATTATAATAGCTAAATGGTGAAAGATAGGAGGAGTAGACTGTTGTAGAAACGGAGTTTCAGTGGAGGAGACGGGGTCGTCGCAACCTGAACCAGGGAAAATAAGGTATGTGGTCCGATTGTCCTTGACGTGTCCAGTGAGAGACGAACCTTGAGAAGGGATCTCTCGGTGGACCGACATAGTGAAGGAAGTACCGAGATAACGGGGTAAGGAAAGTATACCACCGATCTTTCGGTATAAAAGGTACTCCTGAATACAGACGAGAAAGATTTTACATGGACCGAATAACGAGTCAACATCTGCGTGTTATTTTTGTACGATGTACTTACTTGGAAGTCAAGTCAAATCAACGAGTCAGTATAGGTTGAGAAACGCTGGGGTACCTGTCTGAAGGGACAGGAAGTAGTTGAGGGCCTCGAACGAGTTTGAGTGAAGGTAAGTCAACCACTATGGTAGGTTGGTACAGTAGGAGCCAGTAGGCGAAGAAGAGGACAGAAGTCAGAAAGGGTCGTAGTCCTAGAAAAGGTTAGTCAGTCAAGAAACGTAATCCACCGGTTTCATAACCTCGAAGTCGAAATCGTAGTCAGGAAGGTTACTCGTAGGTCCTGACTAAAGGAAATCCTACCTGACCAACCTAGAGGAACGACAGGTTTCCTGAGAGTTCTCAGAAGAGGTTATAGTGTCAAGTTTTCGTAGTTAAGAAGCCACGAGTCGCAAAAAATGTCAGGTTGAGAGTGTAGGTATGTACTGGTGACCTTTTTGGTGTCGAAACTGATCTGTCTGGAAACAACCGTTTCATTATAGAGACGAAAAATTATACGACAGATCCAACCAGTATCGAAAAAAAGGTTCTTCGTTCGTAGAAAATTAAAGTACCGATGTCAGTGGTAGACGTCACTAAAACCTCGGATTCTTTTACTTGGAATGACAGATCTTTATAAATAATTATATAATAGTAGGAATAGTAATCGTCGTTATCCAAAAACTTTTAAACCAACCATGTTTACTTAAGGGAGAGATTACCTACGAATAACAATAATGGATACATCTTAATTGGTATAAAGACGTGACTCTTTTATTAGTCGTCTAAAGTTCAACTCGAAAGTAATGAAAAGTCAAAAGAATACAGCCATACATTATATGGTAACATTCCACCATTCTTCCCTAACCAATAGGTGAAGTCTTAAGAACCCGAAGGGAACACCGAGTCGACCATTTCTTAGGTGAACGTTACACCCTCTGGCAGCCAAACTAGGGACCCAACCCTTCTAGGGGGCCTCTTCCCTTTCAGATGGGTGAGGTCATAAGACCGAATCTCTTAAGATACCTGACATGTCAGGTACGCCATCGTTTCTCAGTCTGTACTGACTCACTGTAAGTGAACGTGAAAGTTCAATTCCAGTATCAAGTTCTGTGTCTATACGTTGATCATAATAATGACTTGGTCATGATCTTGACTTCAGATGACTAAGGACCAGGTTGTAAGTAATGTTACAAAAATTTTCACAGTTCAGTAGAAGACACATAAACTACTATTTTATTTTGTTATAATAAATCATATACCGTAAAGACGTTTATGAATCCGTTGACATCGACTATTAATTTACAGTTTCATATATAAACGTTTGATATTTTTATTTAAAACTAAATTTCTCATTCTAGTCAGAGTTATATTATCAGCTATTGGAACGAAAATAATTTTCTTTTTCATCTATTTATGTTTCTCAAGCATATACAACAGATCATATTTTTACCTGTAAAATAATGTGAACGACATATTTTATGTTAAAAGAGGTATCTTAAAAATTTATGTGATTGATGGATTGACACTTCCTTCTATTCAGGTACTGGAGATTACTAAAGTCTCATTTACCTTCCTCACCACCACTTACTTGGTTCGAAAAAGTCGTTTCCTTTATAAAGATTCGACAAACCTTGGGTGACGAGAGATTCACTAAATTTACCTGTTAGAGAGAGATGTGTCGAATAGGACTTGTTCACGAGAGTGTTCTAAAGTTGGTAAGACTAATATAAACGTAGACTAATCCCTTTTATTAGATCTTATGAGGTCCTAGCGGAGGACGTGTTCTCTCACGTTAAGTGTCGAAACCATAGACATTGAGTAGAAGAACACACTTGTTTTCAGGGTAATGAGAAAAGTACATAAGTACCACTTTAATCACAGGTTTTCATATGTAGAAAATAGGTAAAGTTAGTATTTTAATACGATGTAAGAAGACTTAAATTTACATTTCGTGATATGTCTAGTTGTAGTGGTCTACCGGTTGTTGTTTTAGTCTAACTAATATAAGAAACGTCGGTTTCTACTTCCTCGAGATATGTCAGTCGTTTTTGTTCTAACTCTCGATTGACACCGAGTCTAGTACTTGGGCAATAACGGTTTAAGTCTGCATCTAACTTCTTTCATCCCTCTTGGTGATCTGGTAAGTCCTTACTGGATTTAGTTTAGGGAATACTAATATTTCACCTTCACTCTTTGTCTAAATTCCCTTATCTAGACTATCTGTTTCACGGACTACTTGTTACCTGTCTCCGAACACTGTAACATATCCTCCGTCCCTAGTTCTGGAAGGAGTCCTTTTTCTTTACGTTTTTTCGTTTTACCGACAGACTCCTCCGGAATGTTTATCGACACTTTTCTTCTCTTGATTTCCGTTTCGTCTTTTCCTTTCTATATGGGTAAACTTACGTCTCAAGGTTTCTTATCGTTCCTATCTATTCTTTCGGAAGGAACCACTAGTCACGTTTCTTTATCTCCTTTTATTATCTTACCCTTTCTGATCTCTAGAGAAGTTCTTCTAATCTTTATAGTTCCCTTGTAAAGTACGTTTCTACCCGAGTTATTTCCTGTTTTTACCATACCTGGACTTCCTTCGTCTTCTATAATTCTCTACCGTTCTTATGTATCTTCTTGACATGTTTTTTCTAGAAGTACTGGGTCTATTAGTACTACTACGCGAGTGAGTGGATCTCGGTCTTAGGACCTTACACTTCAGTTCACCCGGAATCCTCCGTAGTGATGTTTGTTTCGATCATCTCCACTACATTAAGGTCAACTCGATAAAGTTTAGGACTTTCTACTACGACACTTTTACGAAGTGAGTTATACAGTCGTTTAAACCTTTTGAGTCGTGTCCGGTGTCCTGACCCTTTCCAGTAAAAAGTGAGACCAGGGTTTCTTTCTTTTACGGTCTCTTACGAGTTTGATGGTGTGTTAACGTAAGTAGATTGTGTGATCGTTTCATTATGAATTTTAAGAGGTTCGGTCCGAAGTCGTTATATACTTGGCACTTGAAGGTCTACACGTTCGACCAAAATCCTTTCCGTCTCCTTCGTCTCTAGTTTAACGGTTGTAGTAGTAGCTTTTTTGTTTTCAAGGTCTTTTTATAGATAAAGACGAAATAACTGTTACGGTTTCGGAAACTGACACACCTAGTGTTATTTGACACCTTTTAAGACTTTCTCTGCCATTATGGCATGGTGGACTGGACGGAGAACTCTTTGGACATACGTCCAGTCCTTCGTTGTCAATCTTGACCTGTACCTTGTCTGACTAAGATTTGTCCTTTTCTTCATGTAGTTCCGACATATAACAGTGGGACGAATAAATTGAATATACGGGTCATGTAGTACTCTTTGCCCGACCTCCTTCGTGTTCGACCTTAGTTCTAACGTCCCTCTTTATAGTTATTGAAGTTTATACGTCTACTATGGTGGGAATATCGGCTTTCACTTCTTCTTGATTTCTCAGAGAACTACTTTCACTTTCACCTCTTACTTTTTCAACCAAATTTCGAGTTGTAAGTCTTTTGCTTCTAGTACCGTAGGCCAGGGTAGTGAAGTACCGTTTATCTACTCCTTTGTCACCTTTGTCACCGACTGAAATCAAACTCCCCCGAGGTTTTAGTGACGTCTACCATGGACATCGGTACTTTAATTTTGTACGAATGAGAAATCTTCCTTTCAATACTCGTTGGATCTGTCGTATAATTTTTCGTCTCTGTAATGTAACGACTGTTTCAAGGTAGATCAGTTCCGATACCAAAAAGGTCATCAGAACACACGTACACTCTTGACCTGATATTTCTTTCGACTCGCGGCTTCTTAACTACTAAAACTTGACACCACAACCTCTTCTGAGAACTCTCAGGGAACCTGACGTTCCTCTAGATTTGTAAGGTAGGATTTACTCTAGTCAGGACTCACAAGTAACCTTCCTGACTACGACTTCGACTTTGAGGTTATGAAACCGGTGGACTACGTTTCTCGTCTGAGTAAACTCTTCTGGGACTACGACCCTTTCTGACTCCCGTTCTCCTCTTCCCCTACTGTCTCCTACTCCAACCTACCGTAGTGGTTGAGTTACCTGTACTCAAACACATCTGCGACCGTCAACCACTACCTGTCCCTCCGGACCTCACGACGCCAAGTACCCCAGCACTTCTCAGTCTGTACTGACTCGCTGACTTGCCTTGACTTGACTTGACTATGTCTCGTTGTTACTTACACTCCGGGAAAGGGGATGGGTCTGATAGTAAAAAAAAAGGAAAAAAAAAAAAAAACAAAAATTTAAAATAAAAAGAAGTAAAACAGAATAAGGTAAATAAGAAAAAAATAATATAATAAAAAAATGACATGTTATGCCATAACCAAAACGGTATGTATTTGTACTTAGGCGGCGTCCACATGTATTCAAGGGTGAGGACTTAGGGGAAGGGTGGAGGGAGGGATATGGTAGGGAGACCCAATAGGGTCACGTGGTCTGGGTTCGTAGGATATAGGACATAGCTTGGATCTGACCACTTTTTTAATAACAGTTTCAGTAGTCCATTACAAAAGATTTGTAGTATTGTGGACTCTAAGGGTCTGGTAAGAGACTTCTAAATTAAGTCATCTAACCTCGGTCCGGACTCTTGAATGTAAATCCGAAAAGTGTGTTAAGAATTATAATGGATCGTAAACCTTAGATACAGTATGTGTTTTCGGTTTTACTTTGTTTGTTTTTTCGAGGGTAACAATACACCACCAACAAATTTTTAATAATAATTTATGAAAGTTTTAAAACTTTTATCGTGTTTCTTGAGGGTGTACAGGAAGTGCCATAAAGGATCAAAATTGTTAAACAAGGTAAACGAAATAATAAGTCTCTTAGTAAAACATCGATAAGAAAACCACTACGATGAAATCTTAAAAACAATTACTTCTCAACCAAAGAAAGTATTCTTACTGGGATTTCTCGGTCAGTTCAGATATTTTGTGTTTAAATTTAGGTAAACTCTGACAAATTAGTTTTAAATAAAGATTGAACTTCTGAAATTTACCAGATGTTTTTGTAAGACCCTTTGAACCATCTGTAGTTTGTTATAACTGTAGTTTGTTAAGGATAACAAGGTTTGTTATTCTTATATTCAAAGTCACGGGAGAGAGTTCAGTAATGACCACAAAACACCCAGTTAAAGTTTAAGCTAATTAAGGTTTGGTAAAAGGAAAGAAATTTTCAAAGTCTTCATTAAATAAAAGGTGAACACTTTATGTCTTGTATTTTAATGAAAATTATTAGTTTCCCTCTTTACATTTACTCTTATTTTATTTTCAAATGGATTTTAAAGTAAAGTAGTTTACTTAAACCTTAACCTCGTCACACGGTAAGAATCTGAAGAAATATTGGTAATTAATTATAAGACTTATACATAATCTCTAATGACTAATTCTCTACAGACCGTTGACCTTTAAAAGGATAAAATGAGGAGTAAGAATCAAATACGTAATTCTCCATACCAAGTACTACGCGAATACTCCTTTATACTTATAAATTTTATTTTCTGGTTAGTAATAGTATTGTTTTTTTTTCAACATTTTGTCTGGTGTCACTGTAAGATCCGAGTTTTTAAGGTTTGTAAGAAACAAGAAACGAGTTCTCTAAAGTTTAATAAATTGGTTTTCTATAAGGACATCCTTTACTAATTTAAAGTAAATTGGAACCCTTGAGTTTAAATAGAAGGAAATGAGATTGGTTATATTGTGATAGTCGTTAACATTGAAGATTCAGATTTTAATGTAAAATCAAAATAAGATATACGTCAAATAATACAGTATGTAGAGAGGAGATTTAGTGGGTGTGAAACAAAGAGACTATCCAAAGTATAGATTATTTAACTGTTTATGACAATTAATGAACTAACATAACACAGTTTGGAAATAGAAAGGTCAGTATGACTGATGGTGTAATTAAGACGGAAATAGTGAAACATACCTTTAATGACTTAGTCTAACTAGAAAACCTTTAGTGGTGAGGGAAGGATGTTAAACAGACGCGTCATCATCCTTTACCACAGAGATTTACTAACGTAATTAATGTGATCAGAGGACGGGTGTGTAAAAGTTACAGGGGGATGAACAGTAATTTTTACGACTTTATGAAGTCAATTATAGATTTCAAGACGTGTTAAACCATAGGAGTAAAAAAAGAGAAGGTTTCAATTATTAAAAATTTTATTAAAGTTTTAAAGTCTTCAAAATCTAAATGTCTTGTTACCGCTCCTATGATCTCTCAACGTACCTAGAGAGTGTTTTACCCGGATAGAATTGTAGTAATAAAATGACTATTTTATTACAGGTATGAAATAAGTCTAAAATGGAGTACGGTGAAAAGAGAAGTTCCTAAGGTACGTCCTATAGTAAGAAGTGATAAAAATAACTAAACTTCCCTTATATTTAAGGTAGGATGTTGAAAGGGTCCACATCCATTCTATATGAAAATAGAGTGGATTCAAAATTTCGAATAAAGGTGTATCGACGACTAAAAGTGTACCATCTAGATTCAACACATAAGTCTGACTCTACAGAGTCATTGTTTTTCAGTTTAATCTACAAGGTTCTTGAAAATTATCGTGTTTGTAGATGACTCCACTCGTTGTTTTCTAGTCCTGAATCCAAACAAAACACATATTACAGAAAGGGATCACGGTACATGCCAAAGACCTTGTTTATTTACAAATTAGGAAATTATATTTGATATGAACTCTTCTATCTTTTTTATACGTAGTGAAACTCCACAGTCAAATTAAATATGTAGTTATATTAATAATGGTTCACATGTAATTATATTAATAATGATTCATCCAAATAAATGGAAAAACTTATAAAATTACCTATAACTTGTAATTCTTGTCTTCGTCTTGATATTTTCCCATGAATTTCAACATTTCCTTGTTTGATGAAAATCAGAGGGAATTTAATCTGTGTTTAATATCTATTGTGTGATTAATGATAGATAGTGTAGATGAATAGAAACTTCTACAATTATTCCTAAATATATCGTTGTATGATAACTGAGTAAACTTAAAGTCATGTAGAAACTTAATTTTGTTCTATCTTTAGATAGAAGAAAATTTCATTAAGTACTATGTCTATCCAAGGAGGGGGTATATCTTAATGACTGACATGACACAATAATAATTTCCCTTTAACTCATCAAATTGTAATAACTTAATTATGGTCTCTTTTTGACCAATATAGACTTCCTTTACTATCGTTTAGTGAGTTTGCGACTAAATTACCATAATTATTTTCATAGGTCTCACAATTTTAATTGCCTACATTATTTATATGACTTTACTTACATGTATAAATATAAGTTTTGTGTTAAGGTTTTCGTTTAATTCTTTTTGTACATTGGAGATAAGTATTTTTGTATAATGAGTTTTGCATTTTGCCGGAGGGACTACCGAGTCTTGCATTTCTGAGACAGACGTTATATCCTCTGTGTCCTCTATACCCAAACTAGGGGCCCAACCCTTATAGGTGACCTCCTCCTTTTACCGTTGAGTAGATCATAAGAACGGACTTTTTGAGGGTACCTGCCTCCTCGGACCGTTCGATATCAGGTACCCCAGCGTTTCTCAGTCTGAGTTGACTCGTTGATTACATGTAAGTATTGGATTTTTAGTCATTTAACGGGACACCGAAAAATTATTCGAAGAGAAAAATAAGAAAAGGTGTAAGTTTTAAAACATTTACTACCAATTATTTTATAACAGTACACCTGTATCTTTATTAATCCAACAATTACCGAAAACTTATGAGAACACGATTATTTAGATAAACTTCTGTGTAATATATAACAAGCATGTAAAACATTAAAGTTCCTGTTCAGAGATCATTGGACTATATTAAAGGTTCGTGTTAATGTTATGTAACCTCTTCAATTACTATAAGAGTACCTATATCCGATTCACATTAAATTTTTTTTTATTCGAAACCAGTAAATTTATAACTTCTATTTATATACACTTGTGTTTGAGTGGATACAAAAGTATGTTTGTACACACCCATGTTTTGTCTTTTATTTAAACACATCCATATTTTGTCTTTTATTTATAATTAGTTTTCTATCTTTCAGTGTCAATATAGGGTATTTTTTTAGATCATCATTCACATAAAGGATTGGAGACCTCAAAATACATCGGATCAAAAATTTTTAGAGTTATAAAATATCCTCGTTTCTCTCTCGTTTTTGTATGATAACCACAAGAGTCATTTTACGTTCCCTCTTTAGATCTTTTGAAACCGAAAGTCTCACAACAAAGAAATTGGAAATAATAAAATTTATATACAAGAACATACTTAAGTTCCCCCAGAGAGTAGTACGGGACTTCTTGATGTGAAAGAGAAGAAAAATCATTGATAAGTTACATACTCATGAAAGTACGGAAAAGAATCATGGTAGATAATAGTGAAAACCGTTTCGGAAGTAAAGGTGAAAATAAAAATGGTGTAGAGATAATGAAATCCACCTAAATATATTTGACTGTGATAATTTTTAGTCATGTACATAAAAGTGGTTGTTACATAAAAGTGGGGTCCTATATTAGGTACCCCAGCGTTTCTCACCCTATGCTGATTGTACATACGTACGTACGTGTGTAGTCGTAAAGTGTTTATTTACTTGTGATGGACGACCCTAATTTTAGATTAATAAAATGACGTTTACATCGAGACCCGGGTCACTGTACTTCCTCGTGAAGATTCGGGATACCTTAGAAATGGACGGGTTGGAACCAGACCAACGACGTGAGTGAGTGTTCTATTCGAAAGTAAAACGATTAAACAGAGGTCATAAAGTATCTTAAACAAGGTAAAAACGAGGTAAAATTAACTTGTTTTTGAAACTAGTTTATAGATCTCTTGACACTGTAAAGAATTCTTACATATACCTGAGATCACAAAATGTTTAATACCTAACACTTATTTCGTCTTAATTTAAGCACAGATATTATCTATTGAACTTCCTCAGACAGTATCCGAATTTTCATTTGATTACGATCTCGAACTACGTCTATCGTGAAATTTTTGTTTTGCATAAAATAAATGAGTTTTTATCATTTTCATAGAAAAAATAGTTTGTTACCTTTACTTACCCCTCCATCTTGTGTATAGACCTTGATAGAACAATATAAGAAACAAATTGTCGTTAATGTGTAACTATTTTTTTTTTTTATCGGGAGTGTCTAATTCCATTAAAAAGTTTCATATACGTTTCATAAAAAGTTTATCATAGTTTTACAATCGTACCGTTCACAACACAGAAAACAGATTACTGATCCAATTGACGTCCTAGACATCTCGACTTTATTTACAATAAACCCCATTTCTGTTTGTCACATATATTCCTACTTTTTTGTTAGTAGAGTGATAGTCTATGGTGACCTCTCCTTCAGTATTACTACTATTATTATTTTACTACCGTTACTCTACTGATATACACGATGACTTCTCGGCGAGTATAGAGACATATGAATCTGTATGTAGTAGTCTAAGTTGAGATGAAAGTTTTCATTCTATAGGATAAAAGTTAAATCTTTATGATCATATTGAAGGGACACTTGAGAGGAAACGTGTAACAATAACTTCTGATATTTATTCGTTTTTCCTGGTCTTACTTCTCCCGTGTGTGTACTGTAGTCCCGCTGTTCCCGATGTGACGACTCCCGTAGTTGGTACCCATTCGATGAAGTCAGGAAATACGAGTCCAAAAAGTAGATAATCTCTATTGTCAGTAAAGTGGTTGAACGATATTCCTGTTTGAACGTATTTCCACGAACCACGTCAGGAACTGTATATCATCGACAAATAAAAGAAAAATCACTGGACATTGATAATCGACAAGAAAACAATAGACTAACCTATTCAGATATGTCAAACAATATGTAAATATTAGAAAATTCCCAAAGTAATTCTATCTATAAATTCCATCTCACAAGTCGAGACGATATTTATTTTTACTTTCTCTTTTTAGTTGAAACAAGTTTCAACTGTCTGTGTTTATCTACCAGGAAACTTCACTTATTAGACATAAAACTCAATGTAAATAACGAGTCTTACTAAAGTTACTTTTGAGAACTCAAGTCGTTAATTTAATGTTATGTGTTTTTAATCTTTTATAATTTGTACGATGACAGGGAAACTTTAAACTACCTACTAATCAGAACCGGAAACTAAAGGAAACTAAAGGTTGGGAAGAGACCATATTATAATTAACTTAGTAGATATTGTTTTAAGACTAGTTCATTGAGATGAGTTTCAAAAATTACCGGATATATTAATCTAAGTTTTAAGAATCATGTCGTAAATTCCACAAGTATTAGACTGGGATCAGGAAAATAAACCAGATTGATGAGAGGTAATATTGAAATATGTGGTTTGAGGTTATTTTTATAGGGATAAATAGACGGTGAGGACCTATCACGATACTTTTCTTTAACTTTCCCTTCAACGAGTCAGTACAGGCTGAGAAACGTTGGGTAACCTGTCATCGGGTGGTCCGAAGAGGCAGGTACCCTAAGAGGTGCGTTCTTATGAACTCACCTGACGGTAAAGGAAGAGGTCCCCTAGAAGGGTTCGGTCCTTAGCTTAGGTCCAGAGGACGTAACGTTTGTCTTCGAAAAGACAGACTCGGTGGTCCCTTTTGACCTCGTACGATACTGAACACTGTAAAGATCGTACTAGAACCTAGAACGATAATAGGATAGAAGTCTGTAAGTTAAGTGGATATAGGACGTTAGGATGAGATGAATGTTCTGTGATAATCTCCGAGTAGATTAAGTACTTCATTAAGAGATAAGTAAAGAGGTCGTCTTAATTAAAATAAAAATGAATAATGTATATAATGCATAAATTGTTGACCTTGATATGGATCTACCTGTCTCCTTACTGTTGAAGTTTTTGATTTGTGGAACTTCCGTGTCAGTATATGTACCCATGACTTTATTTTACATACCTTAATTAAGTAAGTATATAATTACGATTACTCTCAGTAAGGACTTGTCCTCAGTGTTGAGTTTCTCACTTCTTATTTCAATAGTCCATATAAATGAATTCTAAGTTATACAACAGATAACAAAAGGTTGGCACACCTCCTTGTGCAGTACTTCCGTAAGACGTACATAATTTTAAAAGACTTCAAAAGCACGGTAGGAATAAAATTTATAGAAATTTTTACAGTCGAAAATCTCAATTTTCGAGTCTACCGATATTTTCCTATAATACATTATTTGTGTCATTAATTTTAATCCTTCCTTTACTGAGTCCCGTTTTTGTTTTGTCTCAAAGTAGAGAGTCATACTTAAAAGTTTTGGAGTTTTTTTTTTTTTTAGGTCCCGTCTCCTTAGTTAGAGGTACTTTATACATAAAACAAAGTTTTCATATAGGACATAGTCTCCATCCTCCCGAAAACAATAGACAGATGTTTAGGATTTTTATGATGAGTTTTAGAAGAATACTATACTAATTTGTAAATTCACAGGAAGAGTTTCATAAATAGTGTACTTTTACTAACCTCTTATAAAATTAGAGGTAAACGAGAATTCTGAGGGGGGTAACGTCTAAAGATAATACTGAATTATCCTTTGAACTAATTTATCAAAGAGAACAATTATATATATATATATATATAAATAGTAGTACAATGATGACCCTAGTAGTAGTTATGATAATCAATAGTTCTCAAATTTCTTACTTTTCGAGGTTATACGTTTAACTCATGTTCGGATGTTAAAGAACGGGTAAAACTTTAATCTTTTGCTAAAGTCCAGACCTACAATAAAACGATGAGTAAACCACCTTTTTTGATTGAACTTAACTGTATCCGAATAGATATAATAAGTAAATAAGGTAAATCACACTTATAAATTCCGAAAACTGACGTTTTGACTATTACACAAATTAACGTTCATGACCGTGTCTAGTGTCACCCCGATTTTGTATTTTATACCATATGCGTTATATAGTAGAAAGATTCACCTTAAACTTTGTTATATTAAGATCTTTTTAGATCTGACATCCGAATGTGTAGTTTTGTAGAAAGACCTTTTGAGGTTCGTTCGATAATTTAACTTTTCATGTACTCCTCTATTAAATTTATACCATTACAGAAGCCCAACCATATTATATACAAGAATAAAAAAGTTGTTAATATTTATACTTTATTATCGTCATAGACAAAAACTGTCTACAAGTAGAACGTTATCTAATAGAACCATTGACAGACTTGAGGAGATCGAAAAGTGTTTAGGCTCACAGTAAATATAATATGTTCACAAAGACACTTTATTACTCGAATTCCTTTAGACGAAAGGTGAAATATCTCTTCTAGTCTTGGTTGTTAATTAAATGAAAACGGAGATGTAAGGACAAATAGAAAAGTTTAGAACAATAGAAAGGGAACGTCTTTTTCAAATAGAAGTGAAATTTCGATCGGAGGGGAAAATACGAGTTTATTATAGATAAATTAAGTTAAGAAGTTATTAAGGAAGATCCACCTAATAAATGAAGCCATATAACTATGAGTCAATGGAACTTATTAATTTCGTTAAAGGTAGATATTATGGTGGAAGAAATCTATAAAAGGGGGGAAAGAAAGAGAATAAGGTAATAATAGAACCTATTCTTTTTACAGATAGGGGTAAAGGACTACTACGAAGTCACCATATTAGAAATTTTTAGACAAAGGGAAAAAGTAATGGGGTAGTATTGAAGAAGGTACCTTTGGATCTATCTGGACATCATTAGTCTAACTTATCCACAGGCACTCGGAGTAAAAAACAAAAAATTAAAGAGATCTCAGTTGTGCGAAGAACAGAGAGAAACTGGTGACCCCTGTGATAGTGACGGATAAAGGGGAAGAAGTGACCGGTGAGAAAGGACAAAGGTAAACGTATAAAAGAAGGAAGATATCCAAAAGGAGATCTATGTGACTTGACAAGTAATAGGGGATTTATAATGAAGACTTAGGATACCAACAAAATACCTAAACAAGATAACGAAGATAGAGTGTCATTTTTGAAACAAGTAAGGAATTTGGGATCGAGTTTAAAGTAGAATACATACCTCAGAAGGACCTTATTACTAGTCATAAGATAGGGAAGAAAACTTTGAAAGTGTGAAAATAAATATGGATTAGTTATCGTACAATGAAAGATGTAAAATATAAAAGACTGATATTCAAGATACTCTTAACCCCAGTACTGAGACTTCTCCCAAGTAAACCCTTAGTGTAAGAGTAAGTTTATATTCCAAGTACACTTGTCCTTATAAATAAGACGAATAATAAGGTAGGAGTCGTAAACCTCTTCAAGGACTGTGTATGGTTTTTGGATTGTTTATAAACAACTTATTTATAAATCGTCTTGTAGATTCTGTCACAGTATGTGATATATATGATTCAGTGACGTCAGTACAGGTTGAGACGTTGGGGTACCTGACATTAGGGAGTCCGAGAACCCTAAGAGGTTCCCTAAGAGGTTCGTTCTTCCTCGGATAATATGTCTCACTTCATCAGTCTTTCTTTTAGTGGTTATGTCATATGATTACGTATATATATACCTTAAATCTTTCTACCATTGTTACTGGGATATACGCTCTGTCGTTTTCTCTGTGTCTACATTTCCTATCAGAAAACCAGACGAAACCACCCTCTTCCGTTCCCACCCTACTAAACTCTCTTATCGTGACTTTGTACATTTAATGGTATGCACTTTGTCTAGTGGTCAGGTCCGAGCTACGTACTCTGTCCCACGAGCCCCGACCATGTGACCCTACTGGGACTCCCTACCCTACCCCTCCCTCCAACCTCCACCCTAAGTCCTACCCCTTGTGTACATGTTGGTACCAACTAAGTACAGTTACATACCGTTTTTGGTGATGTTATAACATTTCATTAATCGGAGGTTAATTTTATTTAATTAATTAAAAATTATTTATTTATTTTTAAAAATTTTTTCTTATGACCTCACCCACCGTAGGAGAAGAGGTCCCCTAGAGGGGTATATGATATGTGTATGTGTATTACTTATTCTTTACGTATTATTTATATGTGTTGCTTATGTGTTTTTATGACTAAATGTCATTTTTAAGTTTTATATACTAAAGTCCATTTACAAGGAAAAAAAATTCACCACTCAAGACCTTAGTATGTAAATACGGTCACTACACTCTAGTACGTAAGCCTTGACAGGAGTCTGAAACAAAACTTATTTTAGTCTGAACAGATCTAACCAAACTACTTAACTAAATTAAACCGAGAGCTAAGACTACCAACCTTTACTTTAGATTTTTGAGAACCGAAGTCAGTTTATTAAGTGTATCGACAGGAGGTCTAAAACGGAACAGTATCTTGTATGTCTAATACGGAACAGAGAAACGACTAACTTGTTGACAACTTGAAATGAGAAAGGGTTGAAGAATGACAACAAAATCGGTCTAAGATCGTACCTAGGATAACAGAAAAGAGAGTTATTAGGGACAGTAGCCAAATGAAATTCATACTATGATACAGTTACCAAGGACACAAATATAGCGGTTGGAGAGGAGAGTAAGTCGAGTCAAGTCAGCGAGTCAGTACAGGTTGAGAAACTCTGGGGTACCTGGCGTCGTGCGGTCCGAAGGGACAGGTAGTGGTCGAGGGCCTCAAATGAGTTTGAGTACAGATATCTCAGCCACTACGGTAGGTCGGTAGAGTAGGAGGCGGCAGGGGAAGAGGAGGGTGGGGATTAGAAAGGGTCGTAGTCCCAGAAAAGGAGAGTAATGGTTTACCATTAAATTCAGCAGAGAGACAATTAGAAGATTTACCAAAACTGAAAGGTTTACGAAAGGGGTACTATGAGAGTGGGACACAGATGGTGAAATGATTTTGAGTCAATGGGTTCAGTGTTAGGATTTTAAGTAATAGTGTGGTTCAACATATGATGGAGTGACGAAAGACTTTGAAAAGAGTTTCTAGATAGTTTGACTTCAAAAGAGGAACAAACAAAAAGAGAGATCGTATGAACTTACCATTTAAAGAAATAATTTAACTAAGGATACATGTTTATTTGTAACTAGAAAATCTCTTTTTCGATTGTAGAGTTTATAAATACACAATTAAATGATATACGCCATATATGATGTATTCTGAATGAATTTACGTAATTTTACGTGATTTATTAAGTTCACTATAAGGTAAATGAACCCGTAGTTTAATAAAAAAGGAAATCTTTAGGAATATAGTTTTAGTTAAAGTTCACTTATGATTCGTTAAGTAATATTAGTATTTTCATTACTGTATATGGTTTTGAAAACTTAGAAGGTGAAACAAGGTAAAGAAAGAAATGGTGAGATCCGGAGTATGACAGAACGCAACATAATGAACGGGTCGAAAGATTAACATAAGGATAAAGGGTTCTGTGACGGTATTGATCGTATGGCGATGGAGGGTCCCGACGCAAAGTCACCAGGGTAGTAACCCGAAGATGAGTGGAGGGGTCCGAGATAAGACGTAATGATAAGAGTGTGTAGAGATGAGTGTACGGAGATTCGTCGGACGGTTTGAGACGAAGGAAAGGACACAAAGACTCTCACGGACAGTACAAGGGTGGGTGGGGTTGAAGTGAGACGGTTTTCTCGATTTGTATACGATTTCTTAGTCGATACTACAGAAGAAGAGGTCCTTACAAGAAACTAGGAGGTTTAGACCCGTCCCAAAGGTAAGAGGACTGAGGTAATTATGAGTCCCGTTTGTAGAGTCACGTGGTTAGAGTACTAACATACAGTTTAAGGGAATTATGTCACACTTGAAGAACTCCTGGGTCGGACACAAAAGTATATAGAAACATAGGGACTGTGTTAGTAAATAATTTTGTAACTTACTTACTTACTTTTAGAGAAAACCGTGGTGGTAAGGAATCGTACGATTCTTCCATAGTTCCTGGGTGTCAATCCTCTCCATATCCATTATATAGGTCTAACTTTTCTTATAAATAAACTCTTACGGACCACTGTTTTTTAGGTCTTCGTAGTAATATATCGAATTCCTTACTATGTAAATTAACTGGAAAACCTTGAAATTAAGTTATAGAAATAAGTTATATATATTCTATATCCTTATACACTTCATAAATAAGTTATAGATACTTTCTTAGTTCGAGACCTCGTACCGTCAACTGAAGAAGTCTAATTATTCCTTTTCTTCATACTACTACTTGGACTTCCCGGAGAAGTCTCTAAAACTCCACAGATAATTACACTGTGTCCTCACTGTGTCTTCTGACCTTTCCCGAGATCTGTCTTTTAATATTTGAACCTTGCTCATGATGGAGAAGTCGATCGAACTACTGGGGTACCTTCAGTTAGACAAAAGAATAGATGTGTTATCTCCTCAATATGAAGTTCCTAAGGATGGTACTTCAAAACATTATACCGAAAGTTTTCTTATCTCTTGGAAGTTATAATCTTGTACAATAATTTCACTTTATTGTCCTTTAATGACCCTCCAAAATCTGGTTTACTGTACTAAAAGAACGTATAGAATTAATTGTTTCCTCGACTATTGGTAAAATATAAAAATCGTAAATACCCGTGTGAGGACCAAAGTATTTTTACGTATACTGAGCATATCTTAAAATAAATATTTTTAATTTTTTTATGTAACCCTAATAAATATTTATAATAAATTTTTAAATTTTAGGAGATCAACTAACCCTTATAAACTCTCACACATTAAGATTCCGACCCCTCCCAAGGCAACGGGGATCATATGCCGTTTTGATCAAAGTTTTCAAACCCTTTATGAGAGGGTTGTAAAGGATTAACCCTACAAAGTCGTTTTCAGTAACGACACGAATAATTTTCGTTCTCTTAGAGTTTTAGTGTAACTCAGATATCATTTAGTACGTTGTGAACAATCTTTCCGAAATGCTACTCGTTGTTTACACTCCCACTATTTTAGAGAGATAAAAGTACTATGGTCTACGACTTAAGATCTTCGTCTACAAACGTGTACTCTTTTTCTCTACAGTAACTTTGATAATTTCAATCCACTTGATACCCTGTCAACGTTTCGGACCATTCGTTTTTATTTCACTTCGACGAGTGTCAAACTCTTTGTAAAATAGATCATTTTAAATTTCGGTCTACTTAAACCTTCCAGGATTTTCTGTCGTGTCCCTCCACCGCGTTTACTATAATGTCACAAGAACCTATCTACGTCGCATTATTTTTGAGTGTCCCGAACTTTTATTATACTTAAGAACCGTTTATTATGTTAAAGAATTTGTGGTACATATGTTTAGTATTTCGTTTTCAAGGAGATTTTAAAGCATTTAATAAAGAGAGACCGTAATTTATAAATTGTCAAGGAAGGGCAGGGGATATATACCGACATTAAAAGGTAAGGGAGGGATTCTGTTTAAAGGATAACAAATATCGTTGTAAAGAAAATTTTTAATAAAAGTCTCTGACGGTCTACCGACGACTCTTCTACCTGTGTAAGTGGTAGAAGTTCAAGAATGAAGACATCTTCATCTAAACGACAACGGACAAGACCCATCCGGACCCTTTTATGTGACGAACTAAGTTTCCATTGGTATTACGTCTTCTCTTTTGTCTCGTCTTCGAACTCTTATATCTTCATGACACGACGACAACGACGACGACGATTCAGCGAAGTCAGCACAGGTTGAGACACGCTGGGGTATCTGCCGTCGGGTGGTCCGAGGGGACAGGGACCCTAAGAGGTCCGTTCTTGTGACCTCACCCAACGGTAAAGGAAGAGGTTACGTACTTTCACTTTTCACTTTCACTTCAACAAGTCAGCACAGGCTGAGAATCGCTGGGTACCAGACGTCGAGTGGTCCGAGGAGACAGGTACCCTAAAAGGTCCGTTCTCATGACCTCACCCCACGGTGACGGAAGAGGTTCATGATACGATCGTGAAAAGATTAGTCCCAGTCAAGATCCCCTTTAACATTGTATCCAGTGAAACCACAGACCGGAGGGTTGGGAGACAGAGTTATTCGAGGGGGGTCTAGGACTTACGTACCGAGGGGTAAGTGAGCGTACTTGTTCCTAGAGTTGGAGATGAGAGGACAAAGGGATGATGACGAAAGACTTTATCGAGGAAGCACCATTTTGTCTCCAACACCTTTGACAAAGGAAAGGTCTGTATTAATCTTTATACCACGGTAACGTTAGTAATACGTCACTTAATCCCTCCCTCTAATTTTCCTCACCTGGAGTCTCAGAGTGGTTTGAGACTTTAGTACATTGTTTATGACGTCAGTGACTTTGATCATATTTGGACGATACTTTATACCCTAGGTCTTCGTTGTAAATTTGTGATTGAATTTCTTTTTGTCCTTGTCGATGGTTTTTTTTTTTTTTTTTAGGGAATTGAAATCAAAACATCAAAAGATCTTACAGGAGACTTTTCTTCTTTCCGTTGGGAATTCTTACGCTAATCAAAATTTTGACTTAAGTGACTTCGTTTGGATGAAATAAACCATAAAGTAAATAAGAGTTGAAAGACGACTAATATAAAATAATCTAATATTAGTTCCTAAGGTGACACTTTACAAAACTTAAGTCTTGTATTAAATTCTTCAGTCTAAAAAGACCGTCGTCTCTCTTGTGCCCTCTGTATCTGAACTTGTCTTATTTTCTTTAGTATTCCGTTAATTTATTTTACTCTTTGTTTTTACTTACACTTTCCTTGTTGAGGACTCCGAGTCTTTACAAGACCTCAGGTCAGTAGTCCCTCCCCTGGTTGTTAGACCGGGGGTGTGTCATAATGTAAGGTACACCCACCACAAGGTAACGTCAGAGATCGTGTTCGGTCCGGTAGTCATGAGTCCTACTTGTTACGATGAGGTGATCGTAGTCTGAGGTTAAGTTCCTCAACCAAAGTCACTTGATATTTCTATAGTCTTCTGGCTAATAGGAACTTTTTAACTCTTGTCAGTGACTCAATAGTTATTCTTCGAGTCTCTTTAACGACCAGTCGTAAATATTTTTGACGTGTAAATAATAAACCCTTAGTTATCGCTGATGACTTAAAATCCCTTTCGAATAATGTAGAAAATTTTCTTTTTTTTTCGTTAATAACGATTGTTAGTTTTATGAAATGTCCCAAAGACTACCTATCTTTAAGTTCCCGTGACATGAAGGAACTTCAGTTTCATATTTACCATAAGACTCCATATTCAACATTTAATTGAAGTGTTTAAAAACTTTCTCAAAAAGAAGAAACATTTTAACACTGAGAACAAATGTCTTCATTGTAATATGTAAAAATAATCAAGAACTATATTTAATCAAAAAGAGTAAGGTTTTATATTTTAGTCGTCTTATTCTAGTTTACATAAAATCAGTTAAAAGACACAGTAAAAGACTATTTGTTACTGAATAATTTATTACACACACACACACACACACACACACACACACACTTGTACGATCATACCCGTGGTATACTTGAGGTTTTGTAAGTCTAACAAAATGATAATAGAGGGAGGAGAAAGATAGATTGTTGATTGGATGGATAGATGTAAGTTATAAACTACCTCTTATATACCCCTTTTTAGATTACTGTCTCTCCGTCAGTCTTTTGACTTGAGTTTGTCATTCTGTGATTCATGTAAGAAACTCTCCACAAAAAAAAAAAATTAGTGTGATTCTCTTTGTTTTTATTGAAGATAATCTCCCAAATAATTGTATTTTAGGAATTTCGATAGAAGTCGATATCACGTATGGTAGTTAATCGATAACTTAGGAAAGTTTAAAAAAAAGATTTTATTACCCGTTGTGTGTGACCACGACATAGACCCTACGAATTTGACTACCATCGTTTTCATGTGTTTATTGTCCTTATTTTGTTTACCTTTTTCAGATTACCATTTTTTCTCTTTTATTTTATCGTTGTCAACTCAATTGCTTTATTTTAAAGTTTACATGATTCGATAAACGTTTCCCTTTAGTAATAATCGTATCTTTTACAGGTAACTTTTATACTTCTAATAAAAAATTTAACTAAAATTAAAGATTCAATTTTGTCGTAAAATTAAATCTTTATCTTGTAGTAAAAAGAATTATCTCTATTAAATTTGTCCCTTTCTTCGGTTGATTTACTTATATTTTATACTTTATATTGTACTATGTTGAAAACTTTTTGATAATTCCGTGATGATATTTATAAAATCTTACTCGTTTTTACTATTTATCCAAAGAAAAACAAAGTAAAGACAAAATTTCCTTTAAATAAAGACAAAAGATCTTCTAAAAAATTCTGTAATTTTTAATCACAAATTGTATACTTTGAACCTGTACTCTATTAATAAACTTATGACGACAGTAGAAGAAAGCAGACATTTCCTTTAATAAGAAATATCCACACGTAATTTAATTAAATCGTAACCACGAACACTACGAAAAGTTTATTTAATTGTCTCATCGTACTGGTTCTGTTACCGACTAACGAAGAAGTTTGTAAATAAATAAATAGATAAAAAGACTCATCTGGTAAACAATATACTTATCATATTTCATAACCAATTCTCCTGTTTGGGACCTCCCTACGATAAAATAAAGATTACGACTGAAGTGATGAATGTAGTACCTTGTAACTGTTTCAAAGAATTGTAGATATTTACAATCCCCTTGATATAAGTAGATAAATATTTACGTTACTTATGGTTTTTCTTATACAAAATCGGTGATTATTAAGTTACGTATATTCATTAAAACTATAACAGGGGGTTCCAAGTATATGTACTTGAGTTCAAAATTGAATTGGAAGTTTCAAATGAACTATAGATCAGTATCGTTACTTAGTCTTACATATAAACTCGTTTAAGCTGATAAACCTCTATTTCAAGATATCTTTTCTATATTTAAAACCAGTCTAGATCTAGAAAGTTGGACGAGACGTGCAATTGTTCAAGGGGTATCGAGTCAAAAAAATATACATTCTATGTTTACGATGGTTAAAATCTCAAAAGTCCAATTTATTCGATTACAATTTTACTTAAATCGTATCAAATGCCATTCATCATTTTTGTTATCTTCATTATTGTTATCATCATTTTGTTATCATCATTTTTGCGGAGGAGACGCAGATCTATCCATCCATCTATCTACATACGTATTCTATGTATCTATCCTTTTTGTGTTTTGAATTTCCTTCCCTCGGTCCCTCCGTTTTTCTAGTAGATCCACTACCTGTCTTTTTCTGTCTAACCTCCATCTATCTCTCTATCCATCCCTCTGTCTATTCTCTATGTCCATTTACTCTCTCCTCTATCCTCTCTCTGTGTCTCTCTCAGAGGGTAGAGATGGTGTCAATGTATGTCAAAGAACTTCCGTCCGAGCTTTAGTTTAAATAAAGACTACAGGGTTTTCATAGATTAAAAGGAATGATAACTTTCGTAAATTATCTATAAATAATTTACTTAATTACTCGGTTTAGGTAGTTAGTAAGTTAGTTACTTTATGAAAAAATCAATTAAGAAGTTTTTAGTACAAATTTCATGTTCAGTCAGAGGATACATTAAGTCTCTAATAGAAGATTCACACCGAAAGTCTAAGTATTAAAAGAGTACAAACAATTATTCCTATGTACTTTTGATGAAAAAAAAAAAAATGTCCTCTGTAGAGATAACCGTAAGAATGAACATCTGATCTTCAATAAAATACACATTATAATTAATTTTATATGTAGTTGATATGCAATAAAATTCTTGTTTTCGATGGGAAGATTCTGTTATGAAAAACTATGGTTTTATCCTTTTTTATTGTCCAAAAGTCATATTTGATATAAAAGTCTGTATTTACAGGAATGGAATGTCCCAAACAAAAAAAAAAAAAAGTAAGAATAGTTAATATAACGAGTAAGTCTCATACCTTTCCTTAATTCTTCAAGTATCATTCGTCGTCCGACCAAAATTAATTGTTTAAAAGAGTACTTCTATACTGTCATTTACATTTGCGAAATGAATGAGATACGTCGAAATGTTTGTCATCGGTTACTTAATGGACGTTTGGTGAAATAGTGTCTGCATCTAATCAGACAATCCGATACATAAGTGTATAGTTTTAGGTTTGTAAGTAATGGATTTTACACGGATTTTATAAATATACTGTAACATATCAGTTTGGGTATTTCTGGTGTATACAGTGTAGTTTATTAGTAAGTTTAAACGTTCTTGACGTTTATAATCCATTCATAAGTTTATTGAAAACAATTTTCATTGAAAATTTTGTTATAACGGAACAATACGTTTTTGAACGATGTTATATAGACCGTGAATAATGAATCTTTTCTTCCGAAACCTCTCCCAGTAAGAATTTTATTCCGGTCGCATTAATATAACTCACGTCTTTGAATTTATATATATAATTAATTAAAGACATAACTTACATATATATACACATATACACGTATAAACTTAGTTTTAAAGTTGTACCAATCTCTTTAATTTTTCGTACGATAGACGACTACATATACACTATCCTCTCTAATGTGATCTCCGTTTTGAAATTAAAGATACTTAGTAGATAGTAATTTTCTGAATCTTCTTATTTATTCATTTAAGTTTATCAAATTTATATCGAGGAGTTTTGAATTTATAGTTTGTATGAACGTATAGTAGTTATAAAACTTTTGATTATAATTGATTATATTATACGTAAATATTGAGACTTTAAGTTAAATACGTTGTCAAGAAAAATGAAAAATATTAACCTATATTTTTTCGAAAAAGTGTCGTAGATTCAGAATGTGTTTTCTCATCGAATTAAAAGAAACCCACTTAGTAATTATTTGTAAGATGACACAAATTTTGTTATTTTTATAACGATAATTATTTTTCTGTATAGTTCGATTACTTAACTTCAATCTGAAAATATTTTCTGTATATATAAGTACTTCTTCGTAAAGAAAAATGGAGGTAGTCTCATTTGTGCAAGTACAAATAAACTATAGGTCCTTCTGAATCTACATTTAGTTTTCTTCCTCGGTCTTGAGACCGAATCGACAATAAACTGAGAACTTTTTGCTGAAACCTCGATTTTGGGTGCGATTTTTATTATGGTTGGAACGATTCTCGATATGTTAAAGTTAGTTCAAAAGTAAAGTGGATTTATATAATTTAAATAAGTAAATTAGAAATATAATTATATAATTTTACACGTATAGATCAATTGTATATGGTATAAAAGGAAATGATTTTACGTTTTGTCGTTTCCAATCATTTACAAGTATTTTTATTCATATTAGATCACTGAAACCTTTTAAAGAGTAAGGTCCTTCTAAAGTCCGATCTTAGGTACTTGAAGTAAAAAGACACCAATGACTTCATAACTTTTTAACGAAAAACACACTCCGTTGGAACCCTAAATGACGAACAAAACGATATAATATTTTCGAGGTAAGCTTTCACTATTTGATGTTGATCATAAGACTCCAAATTATAACGAATTCGAAATATGAACCATTCGTAACCTTCCGAAGTGAGTGGAACAAGTTCACCAACCGAAAATCAACTTCAGCAAAAGTAGAACTCGCGGAGGGATTGTCTGTACAGTGTCGTCCTCGGAAACAATCACAGAACCAGTGACAGTCGGACTAGTGACAGGGGCACGGGTGACAGAGAGTCCGACCGAGAAAGACCCAGGAATTTGCACCTCGATGACTTTATGTATATTTCTTTTTCTTCTCTTTCATAACAGAGATGCTCAAACTTGGACTTCACATCTGAGAACGTTTCGTTAAAACTGTGCTTACGTTTACCCCTTCGGCTCTTTCAATAAATTATCCGGAATGGAAACTTGTTTGACGACGGACGACGGGTACATTAACCCGAGACGCCCTTTTAACAGACAGACGCTTTTTCTTCCTTTTTTTATGCATATCAACATGTGACCTGTTTAGAGGACGTCTCGTTGTTCTAAAGGATCACCTTTTTACTAATTATTAAGTTTTTAAGGGAATTAGAAGTCTAAACATGTAAAATTAATTTAACCTTTAACGACTGTACATTAATACATGAGTCTTGTTAATTTACTAAGGTCAGGTGTTTAATGGACAATTTCATTTGTTACTCGGACAGTATTGACCGTAAGAGACAATCATGGTCCTACCTATTGTGAGAGACATAACAAAGTAATGAATCTATAATTCTAACTTGTAAACACCCTCCTCACCTTTTTACTGGATTAAAGAGATATAATTTTTGTACTTAATAAATTATTATGAGTAAAACTTTGTTTAAACGTAGTAGACGACCCCAAGAAACGGGAGGAACTACATTGTAGCAAATTTCAGTAGGGGTGGAATTAATTCTCTATATCCCGGAAAGGAAGTTTAACATGGTCACTGTTTGTGTTCGTATCGTGGATACTGACCTGAGTAGAGACATTAAGTAAGAAGCGACGTAGGAATGTGACCTTTAACATGAGTTATGTTCCCTCTCCCCACAATCGAGAACTAATAATTTTGTTTCACTTTAGTTTTACTCTTAATTTTACAATGAATTTTGTACCTCTTAATTTCTGTGACTCTTTACTCTGAACAAAAACACCAACAAAAATGACGAAGGTTTGACTGTACCTCCAGACGGTTTATCTTGACTTAAGAGGAACATGGTACCTTGTCTCAGAAAACCCTCTTTCTCTCATCTAGAAAGTATCTAGAGGGGTATGACATGTAAGTATGTGTAATGAAGAAGAACGTCGACTGAGTCACTGTTTCCAAGAGGACAAAGGACGGAGTGAAGTATAGTGTGGTAACACGAGACTTCGTCGATACCCAAGGATGTTCTAGTGGTTCGTATGTTCATAGGCACTGTGTCTTCGCGTATTAAGTACTTCGTCTCCTGGGTTCCATTCCGAATTACATCTCGTTACACAAAAGGAATATTTATTCCGATTAAATTTGATTATTCTGAGAAAAGAACAGGGTACAATTAGTAAATAAACCGGAAAATTTGATAATGACCTTTTTTTAACAACTCTCATTATCGAATCTCATGAGAGATTCCAAGTGACAGACGATCTTCAACCCCCTGTCCTTTTTGAAGGTGTTTAAAGAATTAGACAAAGAACAACACTAAGATTACTGGAAACAGTTCTATTTACGTTTCTACTACCATTTGTTCCATCTAATTAAAGAGTGAGGATTAGATAAAATTGATCATCACCATCGTCTATATAAAATAATCGTACAAAATGTTTAAAGGTCTAAGATACTTCGTGGAATTAACGAAGGTATTGATCGATAGGTAGAAATTTTCTATTTATAGAAGGTAATTTCATCATTACCTTTGGTTGTGGTTCTCGTTTTTACAAACGTTTTATTAAAACGGTTAAAATTTTGATTTTAATGAATCTTTGAGGTGTATATTTGAATTTTAGTAAAAAAAATTAACCGACTTTTACTTAGTTGGGTAATAACGACAGTCGAGTTTCGATTCGGACTCATAAATCTAGTCTTTGTCTTAGGTCCCATAATCCCTCTCACACACGGGTCAAGACAGACTGAGACACACTTGGATACCTGGTATCGGTCAGTCCGACAAGACAGGTACCCTAAGGTCCGTTCTTATAACCTCACCCAACGGTAAAGGAAGAAGTCCCCTAGAAGGACTAGCTCACTAGTTTTGGTGTAGAGGACCCAAAGGACACACAGGATGCACTGTCCGTCTAAGAAATGGTGACTAGGTGGTCCCTTCGGGTAATGCCTTTCTCATTTTACATTTCACTTTTCACCTTTGAGGATTATAAACGATATAGTCCCGATAATGTCGATTAGAATATTACAATTACGGAAACCAATACACCTTGAAGTATGTTATACCTAGGGATAAATCAATCTGTGTCCCTCTATCTGATCCTGTTGAAAAGAAGGGGACTATATTATCTCTGTCATTGATTTTTGAAAACGTATTATAGTTTCAAGATTCGTTAAGATTATTCTCTGAATTTGATTCTTTATTTTATGTAAAAGGTTAATTCACTTCCCAATAAAATTTAATACACGATCACACACACGTCTGCACAGAAACATACAAACATACATACAGAGTCTCACAAACACTGTTGACCCGTTACCATTATGAAGGTTTATAACAAAACTACTTTTATTTTTGTTTGTTCTCTGTCAATCTTTTCTTTCTTAAAACCTTTCCTTTCTTCTCTCTTTTTATTTCCGTTCCTCTTTCTGTTCTCCTTTTATCTCTCTCCTCCTTCTCATTTTATCTTTCTATGTATGTCCTCCTCTTTACTCCCATCAAATTTTTTTTCCGTTTTTTTTTCAACCGAATAATAATAATAATAATAATAATAATACCTTAAAGTGTTTCATGTTACAATCTTCAGACTTTGAATTATCATCGTCTCATAGTCTTCAAATGATTATTACAGACAGACGTAAAAAGGTAATTTTATCCATCCTTACACTCTCTCTCTCACACAAATATTAATGGTATTACTTTATCGGTAAATCGGAAATTGTTTGAATACTGATTACGTGATATTTTTGGTGTGACTAAAATTATATCTTTATTGTAAAAGTAATAGGTCAGAGGTTCCCATAGACTTTTGAGTAATTTTAATTAGGTTTATATTTTATTGTCATAAATGTCTCATTTTGTTTGGTTGTTTTTTCTGTTTTTCGGGATACATATAGTTCCCGATTTAAATCTTTCTCTTCCCGAAAATCGATAAAAGGTTGTCACATAAGATTTTTAACTCAAGGTGTAACATGTAAATTTTAAGAATTTAAAATTCAAATCTTTCTTTCATTTTAAACTTCAGTTTCTGTATGTAAAAATCCAGAGTCGTCTCATTAATTTAATACTTATATAAATTGAGAACTTTTGAAGTAATAAAAGGTATTTTTACTTAGTAATCTTACAAAAGGGAAGTTTACGTTGAACTTGTGTCTTTCAAAATGGTAAATAAAAATTTCGTATATTAAACAAATAATAATTTTTTACCTAGGTACCTTAACTACTCATCATTGTCTTTTCAAGATTTCATTTGTAAAACTTAATTTAACATCCTATACTACTAATAAAATTTGATAAAGTGAGTCTTTATTTTACCGTTTACAAACCATGAAAAAAATTTTTACTAGTAAACGAGTCTTACTAATGAATTTTGTTTAGATTTGATTAAAATTTTTGACGAACTGGGAGGATTAAACTAAAAAAAACCAAAGAACATAACTAAAAACTACTTCTATTTTTAAATCTATAAGAAATGTAAGAAAAAATATCTTTTGTATTTTTTATTAGTTCATTTGTTTCGTCTATTTAAGACATACTATGTTTACCAAAGAAACTATAAACAGAAATACATAATAGAAGATCACGAGTCCTTTAACATCATTTAATATTTACTATGAACTTTAGTATTAAAAATAATCGTCATTCACCACTAATTGATAAGGATTCTATATGATAAAAGATGATGAACGAGTAGTCAATCTTGAGATTTTTATTTAGATATTATATGGTTAAATTTTTTAAACATAGAAATTTTTTCTTTCTTTCTTTCTTTCGTGGATGATTTCGACTTGGTACAACGGACTTTAACCCTTTTGTAAAATAAACACCTTCATCTAATTAAACTATACTGGTGAATATACGTGTATTTTTTCAACTCGACTTTTATCGTTTTCCTCAGTTTTATCTAAAAAAATTGATAATCTTCGTATGTTTATCTTTAAAATTTTTTACAGGTTGTAAACTGTGTTGAATTGTAGATAATTACTATTTTTAAGAGTCGTTTGTCCTTATCTTTCTTTGAAGAAGTCAACATATTTGTCGTAGATAGTTTTTTCTCATATTGATTGTACTGATACTCTTTGGATCTGTCGTATAATATCTCGTCTTTATAGTGAAACGACTTTTTCCAGACAGATCAGTTTCGATACCAAAAAGGTCATCAGTGCATACCTACACTCTTGACCTGGGTTTCCAACTCGTGACTTCTTAACTACGAAAACTTAACTCCACGATCTCTTCTGAAGACTCTCATGGAACCTGACGTTCCTTTAGTTTGGTCAGTTAGGATTTTCTTTAGTTGGGACTTATAAGTGACTTCCTGACTACGACTTCGACTTCGAGGTTATGAAGCCGGTGGAGTATACTTCTTGACTGAGTGACCCTTTCTGAGACTACTGTCCTTTCTAACGTCTGTTGTCCTCTTCCCCCGTCGTCTTCTACTTACCAATCTATGGTGGTACCTGTGTTATCTATCCTTAAAATCTATCACCTCCTATCCCCTCGGACCATACGACGTCAAGTGTCCCGACGCTACTTAACTTGTACTGAATCGCTGAACTTGTATTGTTTGTGGTTTGAACTTTCTGACTTTAGTAAGTGGTGAAGATAAGTGGTAACGTGCTTTCGGTGTCATACCAGTTATTCCGTTCTTTTTTATTTTCTTCCTGTGTTTGACCTTTTCCTCCTTTTTAAAAAGAGTGTCACAACAACATATGAGTCCATTATCATAACGAGTTCGTCTTTTATTCTTAGTTCTGTTTACTTTTGTTTGTTTTGAAGAGTTTCAGTTGTTTATTTAATTCGTTACAACGGTATAAGTTTGAGTGGTGTGTTTTTAGTTAGTATAAAGATATAATATCGTTACTTGATAAACCTTTGAATTTATAGACTTCGTTGTCTAAATATAAAAGGACTCTTAGTTTATGAATTTGTTTATCTATTAAATGTTTTTATTTTTATTTTTGTTCATGTCTTAGACATACGCCGTGTAATGTTTTTCACTACCTTATTCAATTTCCGGATTTATTTACCTTTCTATATAGTACAAATACCTAATTTTTAAGTTGTATTAGTTTTGTAGTTTCAAGGCGTTTATTAGATATGTACATTATATTAAGGTAAGTATAAGAAACGTACTGAAAGACATCGATATCTGTTCTCCTAAGATCTTAAATTTTCTTTTTTGATATTATAAGTTTAAAAAAAAATTTTTTTCTAATTTAAACTTCCTTAGTGTAATCGGATAAAATTCTCTATGACACTTCGATGTGATTACTTCTGTCACATCATAACAGTTACCTTTTTTGTGTATCTAGTTACACTGTCTCCTCTGATAAGTCTTCATTGGTTGTCTCTATAAGTTGACTAAAAGATGGTCCAACGTTTTCCGTTAAGTTATGTTTATTTGTTGAATAATTTTGTTTTGTTTTTGTGAAATTTTTGAAATTTAACTAGGGTCTAGATTTGCTTTTATATTTTGAATTCTTTTGCGACGTCTTTTAGATACACTGGACCACAATCCGTCTTAAGAAACTGTATTATTGTTTTTATACTAGGTATCCCCTTTCTTTTCTGGTTTTAATTGGGTTATTGAACCATAAATGGAATTTATTTACTTTTGATACTAGTGTGTCTATAGACATGTAAAAAGTTCTCGAGAGAAACGGTTTTGACCTTAGTCGGGTTTATTGAAAGTTGACCACTTGTCTGACACCATATATATATCTTACTTTTGATATTTGTTGTTGTTGTTTTTACTTGTTAACTAGGTTGTTGAACCTACTTAGTGTTTTCGTAATACGACTCACCTCCTTCGGTTAGAGTTTTCTTAATATGTAACATACTAAGATAAATATTCTGAAACGTTTTTTCGTTTTTGACAATACTGTTTCTTATCTAGTCACCTACGGTCCCAATTCTGACTGATATCTCTATCTCGTATTCCTTCGAAAAATTCCACTATCTTGAGAAATCATACGACTGACAGCACAATCAAAGTACTTCAATATGTACTTTTGTGTGTGTGTATGTAAGTTTTTTCCAAGTAAAATGACCTACGATTATTGTCCATTAAGATTCATATTTACATATACCACTAGTAGACGTAGTGTATGTGTGACTTCGATGAAGACAGAGTGTCTCTTAATATTTTGATCTTAACAAAAGTAATTTATCAGAGTTATTTCTGATAAAGACTTGAAACAGAAATTTTAGATATGTCAATTGAAAGTTTTGGGATACATCTCTAGAGTACAAATAAACCTGTCCGATGTTTCCCTAAACTCTATATTTTGAGATATATCGGTGTGATTGTTTGGGTTCGTAGTGAGATATTCTGTCAGTAGAATTTATACTTAATAAATCGAATTAAAAGTAAAAAAAATTTCTAGTAAAAGAACACACATCAAGAACAAATGGGTCGGTATTTTATGTATGAAATTTATTTATTTCTAAAGTCTGACATAAATACCGTTTCTTCGAAAAGGAAAGTTACGTACTTTTTTACATCGATATAGTACTTCTTCATCCTTGGTCGGAATCTTTACCACTCAGAAAATTAAATCTTTTATGGAGTACTTTCACTGAGATATAAACATTTATTCACTTAGAAACATTTTTGATTTCTGTGACTTATACTTTAATAATCGTAGATTCTACGGGGTTTCACATACTTTTCAACGGTTTTATTAAAATGTTGAAACTACCATAGTTTCCTATTTTATTAGATTTTACACACCAAAATATAAAATATACTCTATTATACACTTTTAAGAATCAACATATTATCGAAAGGACAATATTGAAAAATCGAAAAATAAAAAACTGACATGAAGTGTCGAACGTCCTAGAATCAAGGGGTTGGTCCTTGACTTGGGTCCGAGGGACGTCACCTTCGCGTCTTAGGATTGGTGACCTTTTGATCCCTTAAGGGTGAAAATTTTGACAAATTAGGATATTCGTGGTGACATTATTAGAGTTTTACTACTATTGACCTACTTTCAGGTCATTTAACATTTTGTGATGGCTTAAAGATCTTTTACCCTTTTGACACCTTACTCTTTTTATTTTAGGAGTAGTAAAGCTCAGAGTAAAGTTTTCTTGAAGTTCTTTTTTAGTCTCATGATAAGAGGTTAACATAGGGATGTTTTCCTCCTCTCTTTTTTTGTAACACTCGTAATCCTTTCGTCTGAGATCTCAATAAAAAGTGGTAGTATCTATGATAAATTCATTTACTACGATCTTGAGTTAGTTACTAATCACGTTATTGATATACTATTTATATATGTGTTATGGAACCACGATTAAATGGTCGTTATAGAATGTAAAGGGTAATATCTCAGTAGTCCGTCAGTCCTTTGAAGGATACCTCTCTAGTTAAAACTGTTTGGTTTGTCGAGACCGTAAAGGTCTTAACAACAACACCTTTGTGTCTTCTGTCACCAAATTTTTGACGACCGTAAAAAAACTATAATAAAACACAAGGATACAGACAAAGAATGGTTTCTCCTCCGGTAACCCTGTCTCCAAGTCATCCATTTGACTTCGTATGCCAATCGAGTTTGATACGTGTTATATTTTTAGATCGTAAGTTGTTACATTTTAAACGTTATAGACTCTAAGTTAGTTCTTACTGTTCCGTACGTTATTTGGTCCTTTTATATTTGGTATGGATCCTCTTTCTAGTTGGTTATTTTGCTCTGGGACCGCACTTTTTCTACTGTCTTAATTGGTTGTTCCTGGAATTTTATAGAATCTTATAACCTTTATACCGGTCCTTACATTTTCGTACTGGGACGTTCATTCACGGAGTTCAAAACTCGGGATTCTTGGAGAGAACGCCATAGGAGCAGAACCCGGATTTCTGTTCTTTATCCCAGTTTTACTTTCAAGATTTTACCTTTTTAATTTTGATTTTAAGTTTTGATATTATAAACTTTTATTTCTATGTTATTTATTATAACTGTTGTCTAATCTGTTACTCCCTTTTTTCTACATCATAAAACGTGGTTCAAGATCTTCGTAGATGGAGTGGTTAATATATATATATATATATATTATATATATGTGTATATGTATATATACACATATATTATATTTACAAAATACAAATAGACTTATTTGAAATATATAGACACGGTCGTCGGACATTAAAACATTGTATACTCTCGTCTGTCTATACAGTTTATGTTTTTCTAATAAAGTTTCCGACCTTATGTTTATATTTCTTTCGAAAGTAAGATCACAATAACTAGATCTTAACCTTAATAACTTCTTTTTGTTTTCACACATGAACTGAGAAACTTCAGTAGTAATTCTCTTTTGAAGAGTTTTCACTTACAAGTCAACCTACACATCAATATCAAAGTCAATATGAATCTACTAGTCACAAAAGGATTAAGTCTCTTTGTCCCCTCACTTTAAAATTTTCATGGAAACTTAATCCCTGTTTTCTAACTATCATACATAACTACGGCGACCCAACGTTTGTTTTACTTTGTTCAACTTGAAAAGACAATTAAGTTTCCGTGACGAAAAGTGTAACTATTGTTCGTAAGAGAAACGTCGTCAGACTTGTGTTCCCTCACAATTCTCCACTTATTAAGTGAAATTCGGAAAAGTATGACTGTAACGAAGACTATCGAGACGGAAGTTGTCTTATATACCACACCAAGAGATGTGTAACGACTTCGTCCGTTGTTGTAAAATTCGGTGGTGAATATTTCAATAGACTGTCGTGGATACCGAAACTTTAAAGATTTCACGTACTCCATACCGTTATTGACATAAATAGTCACTAAAGGTTTTATTATGTAAAATATGTTTATGTCACACCCGGTGTGAACACAATGCAATGATTTTCGTGTTCCCTTTTTTTTCTCTTTAAGAATGGTGTAACTCGTTTTTGATTGTAATGAAAATTAAATTTTTACCCCCTGTTCGATATAGGACATTCACTCTTAAGATTCAGGTGATAAGTTGAGCCTACTGAATCTACTTAAAAACTTCACTACACCGATATAGACTTTTTGAGAACTTTTACAATTGGCAAAATATTTACCGTAACTATTGAAATTATTATCGACCGTACGGTCTTAAATTAATACGTTAAACACTAGAATTTCAGTAGAAACTGTTCTTTCTTCTTTTAACTTTATGAGTTTTCTATTTTACTCTCGATAAACAATGGACCTTTTCGCGTGTTTTATCTCTTTTTACGTGTAAGAGAAATATATAAACGACTTTCAACCTCGGGTCTCTGGTGGCCCTAGGTGGTTTACGATTGACGCGATAAGGTGACCGTTCCCGTCGTGTAATCCGGTACTCAACTACAGAATCCTTTCCTTAGGTTTGGTCAAATGACTTTCTAACGATTGAAGTTGTAGGGATTAATTAGGTAAGAGAAGTCCTACGATTCGTAGAGGTAGAGTCGGGATACATTATAAGTCAAGGGAAAAAGAAGATTCGTCGTCTCCTTCAAACTATAAGAAAACAAAAGAAAAAATTGAGAAATAGTCTGTAAATAAGAATTCTTTGAGAGGAGAC
Source organism: Capra ibex (assembly GCA_006410555.1). Classification (NCBI taxonomy): domain Eukaryota; kingdom Metazoa; phylum Chordata; class Mammalia; order Artiodactyla; family Bovidae; genus Capra; species Capra ibex. The sequence goes on along the minus strand of SJYO01048061.1, from coordinate 66,056,241 downwards.
GAAAGGAGGATAACATGAGAAAAAGGTAGAGAGACTTCTTATACCTTTCTAAAAAGGGGACCTCCCTTATAGACTTTGATTTAAGAGACGTTAACCCGGAGGTTCTTTGATTACTGTGTTTATATATAGGGGTTGTTTTTAAGTAATATTCGGACTTGAAGATCTTACGAGGTGTACTCTTCTATTTTTGTTTTTCCCTCCCTCTTTTTAATCACTGTGTAATAAACTGAAGAATAGTGATACTTACGACAGAAAGACGTTTTATGTACAGAAATTTTAGATTAAAATAATTAAAACTCTTTGAACGAGTATTGGTTTACCTTTAAAATTTTTTAACTCCTCCTCTCTCCCCCCCAAGTCCTACCCCTTGTGTACATATGGACACCGCCTAAGTACAGCTACATACCGTTTTGGTTATGTTATAACATTTCATTAATTGGAGGTTAATTTTATTTAATTAAATATAATTTTTAACTTAATAAACTAAGTTTGGTTGAAAATCAGGTTAATTGAATCCATTATACCTTTACGAAACTTTGAGATGGAGTGACGTAGATTTACGTACATCTACCATAGTGTCGTGATAATAGTGATAAAATATGAACCTCTAAACGTCATACGACGACCTCTTCCGTTACCGTGGGGTGAGGTCATGAGAACGGACCTCTTAAGGTACCTGTCTCCTCGGACCACCCGACGTCAGGTACGCCAGTGATTCTCAGTCTGTGCTGACTTCGCTGAATCGTCGTCGTCGTCGTCGGGATGTAATCCTAGATGTTTTATCATAATAATTATAAATGATAAGTAAGAAAAGTCAACAGGATCCTCTGTGTTATATCAGTGACATGTGTAAAAAAAAAAATTTGTCTTTTTGATGTCGACTGAAAGGATCCCAGTGAACAGTATACGGATTAAGTAACATCCTGTCATTGTGAACGGTTTCTGACGGTCCTTGGCAACCAACTACATGACGGAGAGACCCTTTATCTCTTTTTATTACGAAGTAGGAGGTTATAAAAGTCTTTATTGAATTACTCTGTAATTACACTTAACGGAACTTTACTAGAATTTTTAATAACAATGTATGATTCATTTTATCATGATGACAATGGGGACTATTGTTCTACCGAGAAACCCGTAAACATGGAAAGAAAAATATGAAAGTATAATTTAATAAAATTATACGAATTATAATATGAATTAAGATTACTGATCTAAAAAGGTCAGTGAGTCAGTATAGACTGAGAAATACTGGGGTACCTGTGTCCGAGGAGACAGCTACCTTAAGAGGTCTGTTCTTATGACCTCACCCAACGGTAAGGGAAGAGGTCCCCTATAAAGGTTAGGTCCCTAGTTCAGGTCCATAGGACATAACTTCCGTCTAAGAAATGGTAGACTCGGTGGTCCCTTCGGGATTTTTCCATTATTACCGTAGATAATAGTTTATATATTACGTATGACATTCGAATTGACATATTAATGGTAGTAATATCAGTATATAATAGTTAACAGTTTTATCCATGAAGACTTGAAAATGTCACGTTTAAATTCCATAATATAAATCAGTTAGTGATCCATTTTAAGGATTTTTCATTTATTGATTGGATTTTTCATTTTGTTAGACATACCGGCAATAGACAAAGTAATCATATAAAAAAGTGTTATGCGATTTTAAATTTTGAAATACGTACGTTACTAAACCATTCGTGTTAAGTGGTCAGAACGTGGAGTTTTATGACTGTCAGTTAATAAAAATTTTACTACTAATATAAGTGTTTACGTTCTTTTTCAATAGTTGTTCTAGTCAAAGACTATACTAAAACGTAGTCGGAAAGTTCAGTGACCGACATATCCACGTAAGGTTAAGTAAAAAAAAAAAATTCTCTTCTTTTTTCATCCTCCTTAAGTTCTACTTTAATTTACCACATCGTGGAAAGAGTGTAAAGGAAGGAGATTGTGAACTATCCGTATCTCTTAAAAATTGAGAAATATTCATTTCTAAGTCGGTTGGTCGATTTGTCTGTTACATAAAATGTCATAAATCATATATGAAAACTCTTTAAGACTCAGAAGTTGTAAAACGTTCATAAATTCCTATTAAATGATTGAGGAAGGTTTCTTGTTTTTAATATATTTTTACATTTAATTTTTTATAGGTAACCTAAACTTAAAGACCGAATTTTTGTTTTCTCATTAAACTTTCGTGTTAATACCTTTAATCTTCTATTGTATGTCCTTAGACCTTCTGAACAGGAGTCTTTACTTGTAATGTTTCTTTTTTCGTAAGGATATAAACTCCTTTTTAATTAATAATTAGTTTAAATACTCATAATCTAATAGTCTTATAAAAAGTTAAGGGAGACTTTATATTCTTATTCATAGTGTAAATTTTACGTATTCAGTTTCCTTTATCAGATAAAATCTAATCACAAGAATGGACTTTAATTTTATTTCAATTCACAGAAATGATTACAATTGTATAAAAATTAATTTGTAATCGTGTTTTACTTTACTTTATAGAGATGAGAGATAGTCCAGCAGTGAATTAAGGATTAAGTTCGTGGGGGGGGGGGTAAGAAAAAAACGAACTTCTGAAATTAAGATTCTTAAAAAGAAGAGATCATAAGAAAGAATCTCTTAGTGAAGTACTTCATTATTCTTTCGTAAGAAGGTTATATAGTTTATAGATCAAAACTTCCTTGTCAGTAAAAATAAAACAATCTTTGGCAAGTTTCAGACCCGAAGGGACCATCGAGTCATCATTTCTTGGACGGACAGTTTCGTCATTTGAGTCCAAGATAGTGACCCAAACCTTCTAGGGGACCTCTTCCTTTACCGTTGGTTTAGGTCATAAGAACGGACCCTTTAGGGTACCTGTCTCCTCAGATCGTCCGATGTCAGGTACCCCACCGTTTTGTCAATCTGTACTGAACCACTGATGTTGTTGTTGTTAAATTTCAGATTTATCATGTCAAAAAATTGTCTGTGAGTTTATCTTTTTTTTTGTTTGTTTATAATAATTGTCCATACTGAATGTTTTAACCAACCACTTGAGACCTACCAATACCCTGAGTAAGAGACAAAAACTTTTATTTCAAAATAACTTTGAGTTGGTAAGGGAAAGTGAATATACAACAGAAACCGACGAAAGTAGGAAGTTACCGTTTCAAGTCATCAACACTGTCTCAGGTATAACGGGGACTTGAAATCTTATCTGGGTCTCCCTACAACACCCCTCCCTCTACCCTCCCCCCAAGTGCAAACCCTAGCGTACATGTGGGCACCACCTAAGTACAGTTACATACCGTTTTGGTTATGTCATAACATTTCATTTTATTTCATTTTTATTTCTAATTTTTTTTTTTTCTTTTTTCTTTTTTTTTTTTTCAACTGCCGAGGACTGAATCTTTCTGAGTCAAGTCAAGAATTGTATGTTAATTGTAAAAAATGAGATGAGTGAAGACATATATTTGATAGTTATCATTACTCCGTAAAAGTGTATACACTAATGAACGAATGAGTACAGACTGAGAAACGTTGGGAAACCTGACATCAGATGGGCCGAGGAGACAGGTCCCATAAAAAGTCCGTACTTATGACCTCATCCATCGGTAAGGGAAGAGGTCCCCTAAGGACTGGGTACCTAGTTTAACACAGAGGAAACGGAGGACGTAACGTGCACCTAAGAAATAGACGATTCGGTAGTCCAGTACTAAATCTTCAGTAAAAGTAGGAGACACGCTGTGTCTGAAAGAGTGTCTCATACGTAAATCTTTCATGGACTAACTTTTTGCTTAGTATGAAAATTCACCTAAATCCGGAATCCACTAAATACCGTACAAATATAAGTAAGGTTTGTTAAATTTTGACGTCTTTGTCATGGTGGTACCCTTGTGAACTTTCGTTTTACGTGAATCTGCGTACTTCAAAGGACTTGACATAACATTCAAGAAGATCTCACAAGAATTCCTATTGTTATTGGGTAAGGAAGGGTTTCTTTTCTTAAGAAGTCAAACGACTCGAAACAGAGGACACGAAGAAATGTAAAATCTCCAACTACAGTAGTGTCATAAAGTTGAGAAGGTTCAGATAATAAAGGAAAGTCGGACTGACTGACCACGATAATATTAATAAAGACAAAATACCTACCTCTTTGACTACGGACACCTGAAATACTTTCTGATCGGTCTCCAAGGTCATACTCATTCATTATACTTCTTCAAGAAAACTGAGGTTTAAAACGTGAGAAAGTTTATTTTTAGGACGTTCAAGATATACTAAGTAGAACGAAAAACACACATAATAGGAAAAGAAAGATAAGATAAGATAAATAGTAACAGACTGTGTCGAGTGTCTAATAAAAGTAAGATTCGTACGAACAATTGGTTGTGAGAGATGTCTGAAGATTATGGTCCAGTGTAGATCAACTTACCGAAATACGGATATTAACCAGTCGGGACTTTAGTTTGTGTTTATTTTTATTACTACAGATGATCTGTTAAAAACTACTCTTATTTTCTTAGTTTCGGTCAAGATACTAATTTATACTCTGAGGTCCCGACGAAGATCTCAGAGGTTTTAAACTTTCATAAAAGTCACAAATCCTTGTTCATGTCTCGGAGAACTGTGATGACGACCAAAGGGTAGTCTCTCTGGGACACTGTTGTACGACATGTACCCGAGGTCACCTCACAAACTGCAAATGATACACCTTCGGAATTTATTAAGAGAAAATTTAACTGGACGTCAAATCCTTCATTCAACATAATGAAGTATCGTCGTTAAAAGTACGATATTCTACAAGAGTATGAGATGTCTATGGAGTTATCTTTACGTACAGTTTATACTATAGGGTTGACCACATCCTCATTTGTAGGATTTGAGACTCAGTCTACTGTAATCAAGAGATAAGGACCGTTCGACACCATTGTAAAGACACGAAGCTAAAAGAGTGTACTTTTCTTCACGTTTACTTTAGTCTACGACAGTATACAGAGATTGAAAGATTACAAGTAACGGATGTTAAGAACGTACCTTTGAAGAGAAGTCAAAGATGGGTCACAGTCCAAATAAAGAGTGTTCCAGAGGGACTTATTTTTCGTGTTAAGATTCCTTCTGAATTATTATAGAGAGGGGAAGTCCCAAATGAAACCACCAAATTCTTCAAAATCTGTAGCTCTTTGTTTAAAAGTGTTCTATTTAAGATAGTTTTTAGTTAGTGTAAAATTTTACAGATTGTAATTTTGTTTTCACTAGTGAGAATCAAATCTCTCCAGTTTTCTCTTTAAATGTCATTTTGTTTAAACGTAAGGTCATCTTAATGTAAAAATATTAATATTTATTAGATCCTAACTCCGGATGACTTTAAAACAAAAACGTCCTTTATACAGATGTATAATTTTCGGGTTTCAAATTGACGAGGTCTTACAAAAGACAGAAAACGACAATTGTTTTTATGATTATACCCAATTATAAATAAACCTTAAATCATAGTAATTGTAATCAAAAGTCGTGTTAGTATAAAGTGAGAATTGTGAATACTGTCGTACTACTCATTGTTTATAATAATAATGTAAACCATTCTTTTGTCCTTTGTTTTTCAATTCGTTGAACGAGACCTGACTTTTCGTCCAAAATAAACGAAAATTTTCGGTTCCGGAACTTTTGTCTTAGAGTAACATTCCTTAGACGGTTAGTACACCTATACCTCTTTCACCTTACTTGACTCTCTTATTGTGACTACGTATATGTTGTGGTACACATTTTACGTATCGATCACCCTTCGCTGACATATCGGGTTCCTCGAGTCGAGACGTCACTGGAGGTCTTCCCTCCACCCTCCTATCCCCACTGGATCTCATTCTGTCTCCTCACTCTACCCCTCCGGGTTCTCCCCCTCTGTATACATATGTATATCGACTGAGTGAAACATGTCGTCCTTGATCGTGTTGTAACATTTCGTTAATATGTAGTTATTCATTTATTTATTTATTTATTTATTTATTTTTGATTTTTATTTATTTATTTTTGCTTAAACTTATTTTTTCTCAGACAGTTACTCTCATTCTAATTTACTTAACGTTTTACAAGTATTAACCGGTTCTTAAGGTAGTAAATATACTTTTATGTAGTACCTGTATCTCTCTATAAATACGATATAAATATATTTAAACTCATTTTTCGTCGAAATTATATAACAAAACTTATATATTCTAAAATTTTAACTTTATGTCGACGGATGTTATAATATTTCATTTTTAGATCAACACACACACACACGTGTATACACACACAGACACATACAGTACATAACGGATAGGGTCGTCCCTGACCATGTTGTTGAGTTTTAATTTTTATAATTATAAAGAAACTTAAAAACGTATAGTCCCAAAACATTATCAACAACAAGGGTTCTCATTTGAGAGAAGTATACCTTTGATCACTGAACGATTTTTAGTTTGTCCTTCCCTCATTGAAAAGGACACCACTTTACATCAGGGATCTTCGACTGATGTCTAAGGGTCGAACTACTAGTCAAGTCAAGTCAACGAGTCAGAACAGGTTGAGAAACACTAGGATACCTGGCGTCGTGTGGTCCGGAGGGACAGGTAGTGGTTGAGGGTCTCAAATGAGTTTGAGTACAGGTAACTTATTACGGTAGGTTGGTAGAGTTGGAGACAACAGGGGAAGAGGAGGGCGGAAGTTAGAAAGGGTCGCAGTCCCACAAAAGTTTACTCAGTCAACACGTGTAGTCCACCGGTTTCATAACCTCAAAGTCGAAGTCGTAGTCAGGAAGATTACTTATAAGTCCTGAGTAAAGGGAATCCTGTCTGACCAACCTAGAGGAACATCAGGTGCCCTGAGAGTTCTCAGAAGGGGTTGTGGTGTCAAGTTTTCGCAGTTAAGATTTCGTCAACTTTAGGTTTTCCGTCAACTGGTCGGCACGGACCCAGAATTGGTGTGTCTATATCTCCGTGTCAGAGTTACCTCTTTGAATAAAAAATTATGCAGTGTGTGTGTTTTTATTACCAGGTTTCTGAAATAATAAGTTGTACATAAATGTATAGGTAGCAGGAACTTCTTAAGAAGAAATATCCAATGGATTAAGATATACCCTAAAAACCAGTCATAAACGTGTGAATAAAATAATTTTATATATTAATAAGAACTTTCAAATAAATTTCAGTAATGGACTTATAAAAGACCCATACGGTCCAGAAGACCTGTTTATAAGAGATGAAATGAACGTTTATGAATTGAAAAGTCTTTTTAGACAAAAGTCTGGACACGGTTAATTATACCTTTAGTCGAAAATTATAGAAACCGGTACTTTCTATCGATCCAAGGAGAGGAACATTTTTATCTCTAAAAGAAAAAAAGGTTCGTTAAAACTAATAAAAATCTCGACATTCTTAAAAAATTCTTTTCAAATTTCCAGTGAAAGGTAAATGTTATTGACGTGATAAAGGGCAAGAACTTGTAGAGAATGTGGGTTGTCTAACATGAGGGTGGGTCTAGAACGGGGAGACAGGTGACCATTGATGATCAAACGGAAGACATAGATGTTTAAACGAAGAAAAAAACGACTAAAAGTGATCAAACGATATAAACATTATAAGGTGTATATTCACGATAGTATGTCTCAAATATAAAGAGACTGAATAAAGTAAATCGTATTACGGAAGGTTCAAGTGGGTACAACGACGTTTAACGTTTTAAAGTAAGTAAAAATACCGATTCATCATAAGGTAACACATATATATGTTATGTACAATGTGTAGAAATAAGTAAATATGCAACTATCTGTGTCCAACGAAACTTTAGAACCGTTATAATTTATTACGACGATACTAGATATTTGTTACTCCACGTATATATATATAAGTTTAATCACCCAAATTTTTTTTAAAAAAAACGTCTATATATCGGTCCTCACCTTAACGATCCGGTACACCATCAAGATCAGAATCAAAAACACTTGGGAGGTATGACAGAAAGTATCACCGACATGGCTCAAATGTAAGTGTAGGTGTCACATATCTCAAGGGAAAAGAGGTGCAAGAACGTTTGCACAATAAACACAAGAAAAACTACCATCGGTAAGACTGTCGACACTCCACTTCCCAAAACTAAACGGAAAAGAACTACTCATCGTTACAATTCTTATAATACAGAGAAATAAAAACCAAGTAATCTGTGTAAAAAAATATTTATATTCTACGTTTTATCTATTTAAAGGGTTCTCTCTATTTTTCGACTTCTTAACAAGATCAGTGACTATCAGACAAAGGAAAAAGGATGAAATACTTTATCCCTTAACCCACCAGTGTATATCAAACTTTTTGTCCAAAAAGGAGAGAGACTTCCTCGTACTCAAATAATAAGTTCGTCTCAGTCCATCAAATATTTTCGATACGTGAATCATATTTTTTTTCTGTTTCCTTCGACACCATGCATATGTGTTACCTCATAATGAGTCGGTAATTTTTCTTATGGAAACTTAGTCAAGATTACTCTACCTACTTGGACCTCGGTTAATATGTCTCACTTAATTCGGTCTTTCTTTTTGTGGTTATGTCATATGATTGTGTATATATACCTTAAATCTTTCTACCATTACTAGTGGGACATACGCTCTGTCGTTTTCTCTGTGTCTACATATCTTGTCTGAAAACCTGAGACTCCCTCTCCCTCTCCCACCCTACTAAACCCTCTTACCGTGACTTTGTACATATGATAGTACATTCTTTACTTAACGGTCAGATACAAACTACGTCCTATGTCCTACGAACCCCGACCACGTACCCCTACTAGGTCTCTCTACTATACCCCACCCTCCCCCTAAGTCCGAACCCTCGAACATACGTGGGCACCACCTAAGTACAGTTACATACCGTTTTGGTTATGTCATAACATTTCATTTTATTTCATTTTTTTTTTTCTTTTTTTCTTTCTTTCTTTCTTTCTTTTTTTCTGTTTCATATTTTGAGAAGGATCAGATTAAACTAAATTCTTAGAACTATGAGAAAAGAACTCTCCTGTCTGACAGTGTTTATACTCTTACCACGTGGATCAACGTACCACGTATTTGTCGAGTTTGACTTTCGTATTGTTATTAAAGAGGTAGATGATAACGTCTTGGTTATTTATTCGTTCTACTTTTAGTACTGTGTAATAACGTAATGAGAGACAACGGAGATAAGTAATTTTTTCGTATTCACGTAAATTTTATTAAAGTGTACAGTTTACTGTGCGTTCCGAAATGTTGACTCTACTACGACTTTCCCTATAAACATTTCCCACCTACATAACAGTATAAACCATATATAGTTCTAATACTATTTTCATACTCTTTAGTCTCATTATCAACGAAGTGTGGTTTCATCATCGTATCATGGATTTTGTGAATGAAGTAAGTGGACATGGTACACAAAAGATTGTCTTCAATTAAATTTTTTTTTTTTTGTTTTGTTTTGTTATTTTTCTCGAAATCTCTTTGGGAAGGGACAGTCACTTGGGAATTTACCTAAGAAAAAGTCAAAGGTGCAGTTGAATTATATGATCTAATGTAATTGTCGCGAACGAACATTTATTCCTTCTAGACTTAGGATAATTACCTTGATACGACGGTTTTATTAGTCGAAGTATGAATTGTTCAAAGGTTCATAAACCTTTTCGACGCTTTACCCTAATATTCCAATTCGAAACATATAGACCGAGTAGTGATATATTTATAAAGTCTTTAAACTAGAGTTTCCGACTTCTTTGTGGACAAATTAGCACTAAGAAAAGGTTCAATGTACTTGAAGTCACTTGTCTCGTCACATGTTTGTGACTGTTCTTTAGTACTAGTTAAATGTATTAATAAAAAAGACAATCCGTACATTAAAATAATGTAAAGTGAGAAGACTCACTTCACATTTTTTATAAAATCCTCCCAAGACATCGTAGTATAAATACAACCGTATTCCCCGAACTCTTCACGGTTAAAAAAAAATTAATCCCTATTAGTGGACAAAATGATTTACGACAAAAAAGTATACAGTACCATCCATTAAAATCACATTAACCTACAACATTGATATGTAATGACATTATATCTAGACCTCTTATTAATTACTCTTCATCCTCAAACACTTATTTCGTTGTATTTTTCAAACAGTCAAGAAAGTCAATTCTCTTGGGAATTACTTCGACTTGTAGTCAACGAAATTGGTCTAGGTCTTAATTTGTTGATACGACTACGATGACAGTTTATGTGTGGTCGGTAATTCGGACTAAAATAAAAAACTTTAAAACAAGTTTTTCCATTAACTCAATTTTTACATGACTCATACCAAGACTAGTTTAATTGAAGTTTATAGGTTGAACTTTTGTAGCTGAAACCTTGATACTAGGTTTTACCGTCGATTTCCAGTTACTTAGTTTAAAGGTTAATATAAAGGACCCTCGTCTACCCACGTTATTTTGGATTACTAACTTAAAATTTACGAAAGTACGTGGAAAATAGATAAAGGGTTGTACAACTAAGATGAAATTAGGAGATTGTTCTATTATCTAAATAATGTTAATTGGTTGACTTTACTATAGAGGTAAACGGTTAATAATATAGTATAATGGACTCCTATGACTTAATCTCGGGGAAAAGAAAAGGTTGGGGATCGTGGAAACGTAGGGTGTGAAAGTGGTTTGTTTTGGGTTGGATATTATAGTAATTTATTGTCTACACAGGAACCTCTAATTTAAAGAGATCAATTTGCTACTGATAAATTTATTTCGTCAAGTGACTTCGAATCGTCCTTTAAAGTTTACTTTTATTGGAATTTCTTAAACAACTGTTTCAAATTGATATTTAAAGGAAAGAAATACAATCCTTGACTATACAATCAGATACAGAGACTGAACATGTCAGTATTTATTTATTTCTTCTAAATAGTTCTCCATTTATCGATTCGTAAGATAAAAGTCCTCACCGTCTACCTCTTAGGAAAGAGATGATATAGAGTTATCTCGTGTGAGAACGGACTTCTTGTTTTACTCCCTCAGTACACCTCTCCAAGTAAAATAGTAAAAATATATTTTTCTTATAGTTGTGAAATGAAGAATTTTATATGTGAGTTCAGATCTAATTTCCTTTATTCTTCGAAAAATCAAAATTGATTTATTTACATAGAACAGATACTCCACGTAAAATTACTACGGTTTGTATCATGAAACTTAGGTTGGGTAGACTTTAAGTTACATGGGGACATGTCGAGGTGATACATTTTAGTTGATATACTAGAATTCAGGTTTACATGTATACCAGTCGAGAAGTATAGTAGCCCAGTGTGTAGGAGTCTAAGTTGGTTAGAGTTTGTTTTTCGTAAACCCCCTTTTTTTAAGGTCATTCACGGTTTTTTGTTTTGGACTTAAACGACATTCGAGGTTGATAATTGGATCGTAAATGTAATATAAATGTTGATAAAAGTATCCCAAATGTAACGGAAACCATAACACTCATTAGATCTCTATTAAACTTCATGTACCTTCCTATACACATCCGATGTACATTAATGATTTGGTAAAATATATACCCTGAACTCGTAGAAATTTAAAACCTTAAGTTCTACAGGTTCTTATGTGGGGGGTGTCTATGACTACCCGTTGACATGTCAATTCATCATTAAACCACTCTTTAAGGTGGTACCAGAGAAGTTGGATATATGCATGTATATATATATATATAAGAAAATTTATATATATGTATAAATTTTTATAAATTCAATATGTATTTACATCTTCCAAGAATTCGATAGATACATTTTTATACAAAAGACTTACCTATAGTGTCTTTTCTATGGTCTCCCGTTTCTATCCTTCTTTTTTTAATCTTGTCTAGTCCTATTTTATATTCGTTATTAAAGAAAGGTAAACGAAGTGAGTTTAATACACGAAACTACTATGAAAAATCAATAAATTTGTTGAAAAACTCTTTAAATATTTGTCTACTGTGTACACAAATCTAATAAACCAAATACACTTTTCTTTAATTTGAGTACTTTTGATCATATAAACGTTTTGTAAGTGTAAGATGGTTGTAATAAACCTTCAGTGGAAAGGTCTAAAGAGTCGACATAAGAATTTTTTTTTTTTTTTTTCTTGCATACTATCAAGTTCTTGTTCGTGTAAGACCTTTCTTCATTTTAAGTCTGTCTAATACTTTATAATTATAAAGTCCAGGTCGAACCTAGGTGACACATCCTCTTCCAGACGGGACCTATGTACCCGGAAACTATAGATTATCACGGTACTTAGTTCTGGGTCGGACTGACGAGTAGAACTGTCTTATCGTGACTGACAACTACCCGGAAGAGAGGGAGTTTATTGTTTATAAGGTCCCACTTAAATGTCTACCTGAACTTGATATTACAAATATATTAACACTTATATTTATAGGGGTGACTCTTGAATAATAAGTATCCGATTAACTACATTATAAACTGTCAATCAAATGAGAAATACTTTCAGAAAACGAAAAAGTATTTACTCTCAACTGTCACTTGACACTTGAAGGATTTACATATAAAGATACGAGGAAAGGTAACAAAAAAAGGAATTGAAACTTAGAACTGAGAAGACAGTTTACTCCTATTAATTTAAACATTATACCACACTTTCGAGTAAGACGAACTTCGGAAATAAGGTGGTTCGGAGGATTAACAAACTGGACTTAAAAGGTAGTTTTAAATTTTAAGTCTATTTATCATTAATTCAGGACATCATCAAATTTTCGTTGTACACACACGTACACACGTAAATCAGACAGACTCAGACGTCGAGATGTCTGACATTGGATGGTCCGAGAAGACAGGTACCTAAAAGGTCCGTTCTTATCACCTTACCCAACGGTAAAGGATGAGGTTTCCTAGAAGGGTTGTGTCCCTAATTTGGACGCAGAGAACATAGAGGACGTAACCGTCATTTCATAAAGTTAATTCTCGAGAAATTTTATAAAGTACTGAATGAGAACTTAATTACTTATACCGAACTTGTTGAGACTTCTCACACCTACGTAAAATTTGTTGTGATGACTTTACCCTTTTATAACAAATGTACTTACACATCAAATACAAAGGGGTTATACACTTGACTTTATAGTATAGTGGATGTATTCTATCTAAGACTTTAAAATTCTTTACAAAACATTTAACCCAATAATAATGATGTACTTAAACTATTGACGGACATCACTAAAAGAAGAGGGTAAATATTTACCGTTTACCGACCGTACTTTTACTAATTGAGTATTTTAATCTACAGTTATTTATGTTTATTTAAATTAGTTTTACATGATCAGTGGTAAATAGATATTAAAGTAAAATAATTTTAATTAAATCTTTTATTCATATAAAATACCTCAGATATATATATTAATAGAATTTTAATTTTGTATCTTTTTTCCTAGTGTAATTAAAGAAAAAAATCAGAAATAATTCAAATAAATAGACCACACCATGTGTCCGAATCGACGAGTTATCACACGCCCTGGAATCAAAGAGTCGATCCCTATCTTGGGCGCAGGGGATGTAATATCGCACCTAAGAAGTGGTGACATGACTGTCCTTTTAGAGATGAAAGAATCAAATGATGTCTACACCCCAAAAGTTTCGGAATTTTATATATTGTATATTGTAGACTTAACGTATCAAAACTATAAAATATTTGGTGTGGTTCATTATCTTTTTTTCTTTCTATAAGACTGGTTATGACAAAGACAACTATACTACATTTAATCTCTATTGTATATATATATATAAATAAATATAAATGCATACGGTCATATGATTCAGTGGGGACAGTACAGACTGAGAAACGGTGAGATACCTGACATCTGGTGGTCCAAGGAGGTAGGTACCCTACGAGGTCCGTTCTTGTGACCTCACCCAACGGTACAGAAGGAGGTCCTCTAGAAGGGCTGGGTCCTTAACTTGAAAGTAGAGAACAGAGGAAGTAACCGTTCACCCAAGAAATGGTGATCACGGTGGACTCTTCGGGTATAACTATTTGGATGTGTGCATTTATATTTGTATAATACCTTTAACACTTGGAACTGGTGGACAAAAAAAGGGTACCTGACCGTTATAATAGTCATATTGAATATCTCTAAAAGTAACGTCAATAATTTTTACATTATTGATACTTATTTTTAATAGTTTATCCGGTGGAAGTTTATGTAATAAATGGTTGTCTAGTTATAAAGTCGTACGAAGATATTTGTTGGAATCGAAACTGGACTTATTGAAAATCCAAACTTAGGTTCGGGGTCGAGTGTAGACTAGTCACTAGTATACTGTAGTGTTTATTCAGTATAAAATTCACGGACGATACATAATTTGATACAATTCCAGACAGTTGATGTTTCTGTTTGTTCTACCTACACTAGTGACAGAAGTTGATAAGAGGATAGATCTGATAAAACACTATTTAATTGAAAGTCAAGTCAAGTCAAGTCAGCGAGTCAGTACAGGCTGAGAAACGCTGGAGTACGTAGCGTCGCCAACTTATCTCAATATTGTGACTCGGTCTCTAAGTTTTGATAAGTTTGAATTATTGTAATCAATAAAACACACATTTAGTTAATCCAGAAATAATTCTTATATGAACTGTGTAGAGTCCCGAAGGGACCACCAAGTCTATCATATCTTAGACGAACGTTACGTCCTCAGGTTCTAAACTAGAGACCCATCCCTTCTAGGGAACCTCTTCCCTTATCGTTGGGTAAGGTCAGAAGAACGGACCACTTAAGGTGCCTGTCTCTGACCACCCGATGATGTCAGGTACCCCAACGTCTCGGCCTGTACTGACTCACAGATTGTTAAAGTGAATTATGTAGTATTACTTCCTTACTTGTCTTTAACTATCTCATAATTTAGAGAACAATCGATAGGTCGGAGTTATAAAAATAACACCGACAAATTTTTAGAATATGTAATTCATCGATCTCTACTTCATGTCTTAATTTTATGAAGGTAGTCGAAGACAACTAATCTATAATAAAGTATCCAGTTTTCCGACGTGAAAAGAAAAACGGACGATCAGATTCAGGATGAAAAAGTTGTGACGGTTTGCCAGGACGATGGTAAATGAAGTTTGAATTCGGTCGTTGTCTCACACTACCTTTTATTATTGATGAGGAAACGACTCGGCAATGTACAGTTGACAAGTGGATTCCGTTTTAAATTACCGACTGAACACTTAGAAGTAAAGATCTCTAAATAATACCTTTGTGACTGTATTGGAAATTGGTCTGGTTTGTCTCGGTGAGATTATTCGTCCGTTGTGGTTTTGATTTTTACGCGTTCCTTGTCTTTCTAGGACCGTCCTTAATTAGACGGTAAAAGTGTGTAGACGGGTTCCCTTCGTAACATTAACGTTTTAAATGAGATTCTGACGACTCTGAGTATCATTAATACAAAGAAAAAAAAAAAATTATCTTTATCGGTGTCCACCATTGTTTAACCCAAAACTTTGTCCCTTGACCCGTCCGTAAGATTGGGTTTAATGATACATTAACAGAGTTAATATATATTTTTTTTTAGTACCTTTTGGATAACGAGTTTTAGTCTTTTTTTTTTTTTCAGAGGAATTTACATAAGGGACAGAACAAAGAGGGTCGAATCAGTAAAACGAAGTAAACAACCATAATCTTGTCGACTACACTCCCGGCGTGACGCTCCCATGAAAACAGTCATTGGAATAGAACTGACCCTCACCCTAAAAAAATGGTTCTATCAAGTGAATAAAAACCGGAATAATAGTAGATTCTTATTTGTGACAGAAGGATCTTCCAGTCCTAGACCTTTAAATAGATTATTAATGATAGGCACGTAGACGGTTGTGAATTTCATATTCCAGTATTTGATAAAAAAAGTTGGATACATAACATAGTTTTATAAAGGATAAAAAGTATATTATAGAAGAGAGTTATTTTACAGAAATAGGATGTAAATCTAAGTACGTAATCGTGGTTATATAACGAGGATTTTACTGTTTACGTGAGACACGGATACGGTACGGTTGATTCTCAGTGGATATAGAGGTTTGTAAAGAATAGTTAGTCTTTAAAGACTAAATTAGTTAGTTCTAACTTCATTCTCTCATTCCCAACCAGATTTTGTTTTTCTTTTTTGTTAAGTAATTACAATGTGTTCCAGAAGGTTTCGATTTTATTATTTGTATTTCGTTAGTTCGCAGAACGGAATTTTGATACACTTCCGTTTAAACGTGTCTTAGAAATTAAGATAGAATTACCCTTACGAACATTACTATCTACCAACTAAATGGAAAGTAAAAAGTACCAAATATCGAGGAGAATAAGTGTAAGAATCACGTAATTCAACTAAACCCTATTTGATAAAATTTTGTTAACGTTTTGACGGTTTCGTTTTATCTTTAACACACAGAATTCTTCTGTGTCATTATCTTCAGTGGTTATAGTTCGTTAAAGGACCAAAAACGACTATCTTATAACTTTAGTTTTGATTAATAAAAAGTTCAACGGGTCTTTAAAAATATTGATTATAAATATATTTCTACATATTGATTCGTTAACGGTTTAAACTTTACCTTTTCTAAGGAAAAAACTTCGATAGAAAAAAAAAAAAGTTTTTATGATTTCCTATTGTAAAAAAGATCGTTCAAAAAGATTCTAAAATTTGTATAATAGAGAGTTTGTAAGATTGAAGAATGACAATGGATATTATCCCTGTAGTCATTTTCACGTAAAACCATTGGAGTATGACACCTACCTATTAGGAAGAACACCGTTAATATTCACTCAACAAATGTATATATATATATATAGTCAAGACGTATACGTCAACGAGACCACAACACCTTTTTATCGTTTTTAGATAGTTTGTAAGTCAGGATTTTATTAGAGTCATATAAGACAATTTTATATGACACACGTTTTATTTTACTTCTCGAAAATCGTTTCCAAAAATGTACCCTTAGACACTTTTATTTTCCTTATTATATAGCATTCCCACTTTTGGTATCGAAACGTAAAACTTTGTCTATGTTTACAAACAAGACGTGTATTTATTTTTAATTTTTAAAAAGATTCTGTAACTAACGGATTTTAACCTATTATGTTTATTTTTACTTTAACACTGGGACACTTGTAAAGAAGGATTTTATTTTATTAATACTAAGACGAAATATTTTCGATAGTTTTAAACCCTATATACATATATAAAATTAAACTCAAAATGACTTAACCTCCTGGACTTTTAAGATCCATATTCATACTAGGTTAGTAACGAATTGTTACTAATGACTGAGTCCATCTTTATAACATTTTCATATGGTCAACTACTGAATACGAATTTAATGGAAAAATTACAATGGTGGTTCATTTCGAATTCTTTCGTATGGATTCGTGGTGTCAACGACCTTTAAACGTTTGTACATAGGTCACAAAGAACTTTTGTCGTATATAGATACTTTGCTAATACTTATATATTGTTACTTTTGTACTTTATCTCGAAATTATAAGTGTGAAAGCATAAGATGTTTCCGACGAAGATCAACTATTTTCTTCATTTGTTCTTTAAAAGGAAATTTACCCGGGAAATTATACGAATCGATTAATTCTTAGTTAGTTTTTATAATGTTCGGATTTTTTATTTATAAAAAGAATGTAGAACATAAGATAATTTATTCAAATGTTCTATTATCGGTAGAAATGGAACGGACAAAAAGTGAGTTGTGTTTATACCAAGTACTGGTAAAGTCTCTTGTCTTTATATTTCTTTTATTGAGTTTAGAAATTTATAAAGTATTACATACTTTATTTTACGTAAAGAATATGGTAATTTAATAAAATTATATAAGGTAAGGGGATTAGTCTTGTTTCAGATAAATACATCTAATCAATGTAGATTTCAGATTAAATAGGTTGGACATAAATAGGAAACTAGTGTTTCGAACAATTGAATTTACCAGAAAATAACAATACTAAGTAAAAGGGTATTAATACGACAAATTGACAGAATAAAAAACTTATTTATATACGTTTGCACGGTTAGTATAAATCGTGTCAATACGATCTACGAGTTACTTGACATTCTCAGTAAAGTGATGTTATCTTGAGGAACCTTATCTAGGTCCCGTCTCGGATGTTTATGGTCATTAGTCTTGTTTATCTTCATACAGTGTACACATAGTTATCTAAGAGAGTTTGTGACAGACTTCGGTTAAAATGTCAGATAGTGACCTTCTTGTGTCACGTGTTCTCACTTTTCACGGTGGGTGTGAGGTGTTGAAACGTAGACATAAAACAATGTAAAAAAAAAAAAACGAAATGGAATTTTTATAACTTAAATATGAAGACGTCATCGTTCCTACGTTCTTGTCCGAAGACGAATCAGTGTCCTGTCTTACAACTACGGTAATTCTTGAAGAAATAATACTCTATTAAATAAAGTCCTCTGGTTTCCTGTCGTTATGTAGTGACAGTTTCGATCACCACTTTCGATACTGATTGACATTTTATGACACACGGAAACCTCTCTTAAGAACAGTTGTAGAGGAAACGATTTTGCCCAACTGTTATCCAATCACATCCAGGTTACTTCTAAATTTTCACAAAACATCTACCCACAGTCTTCAGTTGTGATAGAAGTTTAACTATCCGTTCTACTGGTAATACAATCAGAGATCGTTTATCTGTCAGTAACCAACTTCCTTAAGTTATCTTTTTTTTTTTTTATGGGAGAGGGGTCACTGAAATGATTTTCTACCGAATCGGGTCACCCTAAATAATTTGTCTTCGTAGTGACTCCCCTTATGTAAGACTTCGTTACTGATTTTAGTGTTAATCGTCCACGTAAACATTTTTAAATGGGTGATAACTCACATAACGTTCTGAAGAGTCGTATCCCCTCAATTCAAAGTGGAGGACTGACCGTACTCTGGTCAAGGTCACCGAAGTGAAAGGAGAGACCAAAGTAGTCGTCCGAGGGTCGTATATGAGAGTGTCACGGAGATCTGTGGGGTGGTGTGATGGACCTCTTAGTCTTTTGAACCCAAAGGGCGTAACATCCGTCTAAGAAATGGTAGACTCGGTGGTCCCTTCGGGGTTAGATGTATTTGAGGTTGGATGACAGGTGACTTTCGGTCAACAAGGACTTGATGAGACCTTATTGACGGAGATAAAATTCCTTGAAGTTTTACAAACTTCGAAATTTGTCACTCTAATAGTTCAAATTTTTATAAAAGTTCCTTTTTCTTTCCAAACTCAAGTAGGATCTTTTCTTTTGATGGAAACTTTATTTTTTCATAATTTTACCCGATTACAAACACGAACTGGGAAATATATGTAATATGACTTTTACATTCCTGTATATGTGTACATGTACGTATGTAATTAAAACGGTCCTTCAAACTAACAAGTGTAAAAGTATTTATACTCGTCTCGGTCGGAAGTGACTTAATTCCGTACATTTGGAAATAATTGGAATTTAAAAAATTTTATAAAAGAATTAAATGTAAAGAATGAATATATCTACATAAAGATGACGTAAATAATGTATTCGTCGTGATTGTCACTTTTTAAACTTTGACCTGTTATCATCACTTTGTACTACTTCATATTTATAATGGGAAAAGTTGTTATAATTTATAAATAGGAGTCTAAATTTATACAAATAAAGTATCAGAAAATTCTCTATTATAAACCCTAATAAAAATTTTATTATAAATCAAATTGGAGTATATATTTACACTAGATACGTAGTATTTTTTCATTTATTTTACATGATATTTTCGTTGAAATATTTCTTTTCCAAAATCTTTTATACAAGAATAAAATAAAAACTGAAACTGAACTAGTTATATCACTATCCGTTGTCTATTACGAAATCTTGTACATTTAAATAAAAGAACTGATTTTTATACAAATTCATCAACTTTACCCTTAAAATCTCGTACGAAAAGATACCGGACGATATAAAGTACTAACGTGTGTCGGAATTTATTGTACTACTACGGTTCTTATTTTAGGAGACACGTCTGAAGATATATTATCGTAAATAACTATAATGTTTTAAGTGAGTATCTTAAGTTCTTTTTAACATCTTCAGTGAGTTTCTTGAATTTATTTTAATTTTTAGTAGAATGAAAATGTAAAATTTTCTGACTATTTCTACATTCTTATTCTGGAATTTCTATTATTTGATGATAGATCAATTATAAAACTTTTACAAAAACTTTTGATTTTTTATAACCAATTTTTTTGATAATGGAGTACTCGTCAATATAGTCGACTATGATTTTCACTCGAAGCCCCAAGATCAAGTATATCATTTTTACAATACTGAAAAATTTTTTTAAATAATATTTTATCTCTTTACATGTGTCTAAATGTGACGTCGACTCTAAAAGTTTTCGTTTGTGTTTTGATTCTTTTTTTTATTATTGTATAATTCTTACTATTATTAAACTTAAAATTTGAGAAGAGGTTTCTTTGAGTTTGACGACGCATAGGTGGAATTGACGACTCATTGAAAATTTCAAATGAGGATGAAATAAGTATGATAAAAATTATATATCATTTTTGTCCTTCGGTCGAAGGGACCACCGAGTCTACCATTTCTTAGACGGATATTACGTCCACTGGGTCCAAGTTTGGGACCAAACCCTTCTAGGGGACTCCTTCTCTTATCGTTGGGCGAGGTTATAAGAACGGACCTCTTACGGTACCTGTCTCCTTGGACCACTCGATATTAGGCACCCCAACGTCTCAGCCTGTACTGCCTCTCTGATTGTGAAGTTGAAGTTTTTGTCTTTCTATACGAAATACTAACACATAAGTGCACTTAAACTTTATCTTGCATTTGGATAGAAAATTTTTTTTGAATTTTTTTACTTTGACCTGTTCTATTAAGATCTCCGTACGTCATTCTATCCCTATAAGGCAAGAATGAGTCGGGTAGTGTTTGGGATCTTTATCTCTGCATATAGTTCAAATACCTTTATTCACGTACATTGATTATTTTGCCAAAACAGAACCTTATTGTGACGTTTTCTAAGAAATTTTAGTACTTATTTTTATTCAATAAGTGGATAAAACACGAACAATGACTTTACGGATGGTATGGTCTCATACTTCAAAACTTTTAACACCAGAACTCTTGAGTAGGCCCAGGGTTCGGTTTTTAGAGAATCTCTTGATCCTTATTCTGTCTGTTGCCAATTACAACGATCCTTTCTACATAAAACAGAAAGTGGGAAAGTAAGATTCTATGACTGAAATAATAGATGTAATACTATGATCTCAGGATATACGGAGTTAGAGTAAAAATATATAAACCTAACTGACTTCCGTAAAAGTATACAAATTAAGTGAAAATAACTTTTCCGGTAGGTCCATATAGTTTTCCTAAAGGAGAAGATCCTACTTTCAGATTTCAGTTGGTCTTACACTTAGAAAATTTTAACTTGACATTTTGTGACATATTCTTACATAAGGAAAGTTTTTAAATAAAATCATATAGAATAAGACAACCGAGTTGTATAAAAGAAGATACTGTCGTATAATTCTACTGATGTAAAATACACGATTTTTTTTTTTTTGTTTTTTTGGACTTTTGTGTCTACAAATTTGTTTTGACCTTTAAGAGGGTGGTCACTCTTCAGGGATCGGAGGAAGAAGAAACGTTGGTCCGGTAGTGACTTTTATAGACACCTTTTAAATGGACCAATGGATTATTCATTAAGAACTATTCAGTACTAATCGTCATTGAGTACTGTTAATCATTACTGGAGGTGAACTAAAATCTAAGAGTATGATTTGATACTTTATTAAGTGTACTTCTGACGAGACTACTTCTCACGAAAATATTTACACAGATTATTAGATAAACAGATTGACTGGTGTTTTAGACACAAGGACAAGATAAGGTTTAATGAAAACACCGAAATTTCAATTATTCTATAAAGTGATATATTATGACATAAGACTAAGTGTGATGACTCCTACAAAATTAGTGGTCGGTTAACAAACTTGTAAAATATCTGACTGAAATGTACCCGACTCGTTGAACTTCTTTTAGACGTTATGTTATGAAAAAGTGTTTGGTGACAAAAATGTGGTCGAATGTACTAAAAAGCCGTAGATAAGAGTTATTTTTAAGTACGACTTTTTAGATATCTATAATTAGTATTTTGAAATCTCGGACGTTGAGTGTGTTTTAGAAAACTGTTTAAAATTAAACTCAACATTGTACTCAGAATATTTAGGGTTTCAATGATTTAAAGTAAAGTGGTGGGAAATTGTCACATAGAGTTTTGTCATACTAAAAAAAAAGTAAAGTAGTTATCTTTATGTGACCCTTATAAGATTTGTCGTGGATTCTACGACCTTTTATTTCTATTTGGTCTGGGTTATCGAGGATGAAGTAGAAATAAGACACCTAATTTTAAGAAGGAAGTCTTTATGTGCCCAAATTATCATACAAAGGAGTCGTCCAACACAATTTATTTATGTGTGATTATTTATTTGAACTTTGTTCTTATACCCTACGGACTTGTGAAATTAAACTCGAACAGTGAAGCCGTGTGTCACAAACGTCGTGTGATCAAATTTTTTCTTTCTTTTTTTCGTTCCAGTGACATGAGTTAAATGAGACAAGGGGTATTATCCGTGACTCTTTTTGGACTGTGTGAACTTTCCTTTAATTGTATAATCCTTGAATTTTCCGTAGGGAATGTTCTGACGTTTTTGATGGTTCCATCTTTGTTATACCCGTTGACTCGGTCAGACCTTTGGTAAAGTTCTTGAATTTGAATAGGACACAGAAATATAGTACTTCATTCTAAGATCTTCTTTCCCTTATCGTCCTTTTGTTCCTTCAAACGGAGGAAACAAAAGACAAATTTGAGAGAGAGGGGTCGGAACACACACACACACACACACACACACACACACACACACACACACCACAGACATACACTAAACGAGACCGAGTTCAAAATGACGATTACTCTCCTTAGTAGTAGTAGAGAGGGAACCCGTTACCGGTCTAAGTTCTTGTCATACCACATTTGTGATGTGTCCCTGGGGACAGGTAGTTTCGGAGGACCCATGAAGATGTGTTCTAACGAGGAGGGATTGACTAGTCCTTAGTCCGAACGACTCCTAAAGTGACGTGTTTGAAGTAAGAATAACCTGTAACTTATTCTTAAGTTGAGTATCATGAACTTCACCTTCTAATTCATAATTAGGAGACACTATAGAGAAATTGACAGTTACCATTTTGATATTCTTTTCATATATTGTTCACATAAATATCTTTAATAGTATTTATGGTCAAAATATGTGTCTGAAAGTATCTTTGATATTAAAAAGTACCCTCTTTAAAGAACAAGTCAAAATATCTCTAGAGGTTTTTAGTATTAATGTTCACATATCATTTGTGACATTCTTTACCCTAAGTTTTAATGTCACTTATGAGATCATAAGTCATCACAAGTCATACTCAGACTAAATGTTCCTGTAATTTTATAATATTCTGTGACAAAACGACTCAAAATGATAAACAATATGAAGACAAATTTTACTATTTTAATACTTAAAGATGATGAGACAAAATATTATTATTTACAAAAATTATTATTTTTGTAATGACTCAGTTCACAGTGATTTTCCATAAACAAAAAAGTTTCGTGTTTTAAGACTCATTTAATAAAAGTAAACGGGGTTTGATTAAAAGGAGGGTTTTACAGTGAAAGTCATTTGAGTTAAAGTTTAACGTTTATAACGAGTAGGTTTCATTAGAAATCGTTGTGTGTGACTATTCGTTTTTAATTCAAACAAAACACTGTGTTGAGTTATCATCTATTTCTTTGATCCGTCATTGATTTGTGTCATGTTAGTTGGCTCAAACAATCCGATCGCGGGTACGACCCAGTCAATCAAAAAAAGTATATGGTTATTACACTTAGATGATAGACTATATATAATTTATAGTGAATCTATATGACTTTTATACGTCATCCGTTTGATTTACGTAGGACCTTAAGAAAAACCATGTCCACGGAAGTCACGTTGAAACGAAGGACAAAAGTGTCGTTTCTTACTCTGGTGGGGAGATCACATGAGACAAGTAGAGAGTTCCTGAAATTCCTTTGTCTAGTCCTTTTAGTGTCCTGTTTCATTTATATTTGAAAAGTATCCATATATATTCAGTATAAATCTCGGATATGAAAAAGTTCAAAGAGTTTCTAGAAGTCTCGTATTAAGTGTAAAGATTCGAATTCGATGTGATTACGTGACAGACGTCAAAGTCGACTTCTTAATTATTCTAAACACAGGAAATCTTATGGAAAATTTATCTTTGTGACTAGACCCTCCACCACCAATTTTGACTATGACTAAGTCCGAGACTTTTAAGACTACCGAACAACCAACTATACGACGTGAATTCATCAATCGAAGAAAATTTTTCATCAATTGATGAATTATAACCCTTTATACAAAGAAAGAATACGGTAGTCTAAAAAAAATTACTTTACGTTTTTAAAATTCACTTAATTGACTTTTTTTTATAAATGATTAGGAGACAACACCTCTCTTTACGTCTGGTCGTTTCATTTTATTTGACGCTTGTGACTTGGGCCCATTGTAAAATTTTGAATAATTTTTTTTATTTGCAAATTTTACGTTGTTTTCATTCTGTAAAATGTAGAATATTTAAAAGCTGATAAGTGTACCCTCCCCAATACACATCTGATACGACACGTCCGTCACCGGTTTCACCTTTAGGAAAAGTCATTCACGGGGAGAGTGTCGACGACCGTCACACCGAGAAGGACAAAGTTTCCAAAGTCCTGTCGAGGGGTTCGGTCGTTCTTTCACTTCAGGGTCACTACGATTTTCAGAGGATGGACTTAATACCTGTAGGCGCACCGACCCCAGAGCGAGCGCAATCAGGGAACAGGCCATTTCGACCACACCGTCGGGCGCACCGGGACCCCTTGTCAGTCCAACAACCTCCGGCCAAACTCTATGTAGTGGAGCCTGGCTCCGCTCGACTCGCCGTCCGCGCAGACCATCAGCTTCATGTACCCCCTCCACCGGTCCCTCCCCGACGAGTGGTGTAAGTACTGCAAGTACCGCAAGGAAAGGAGGTGGAGCGAGACGTGGTCGTACTATAGCAAAAACAACTAGAAGAAGAAGAACGGGAACGGGGGCGGGTCGACGCCCACCGACATGAGCCGCTACGCCGTCAATATTCACGCTTAGAGGAACAAGAGCGCGAACGTGAACTGTCGCTACCACTAGTACCGGCGATCCTCCTACTACCTCTACCACGAGTCCCAGTGCTACTCGCCGTCGCTGTACAGGGTCACCGCGACGAGCGGCAAGTGGGCCCCTTGCGGGAGCCCGTTCCTCGGCGAGTGGCTCGCCTACTACTCGAACCGGTGGCGGCTGTCCCACCCGAACGGCACCAGGCAGTGGAAGTGATGGTCGAGGTGGTGACCGCAGTGCAGGAGGGTCTTCCCCACGTCGCACGCCTAGAGTGGCGACCTACCCAGCTAAAGTTTGTCCACCAGCAGCAAGGGCAGGTGCTAGAGCATCCACTCCGCGGGCGAGAGCGGCTTTAGCGACAGCTCCCGCGCGTGCCACGAGTGGTCCATCGGGTCTGGCCGCAACGCGCCGTGGACGTCGAGCCGGCACAGCAAGACGTCGCACCCGTCGTGCTAGTGGCCTCGCAACAGTAAGTGCAGATCGTGGCAGTGGGAGTGGCACCGCAACGAGAGGTTCACGCGCCCGCGGGGCCTCAGGAATCGTTCGTGGAACTTGAGTTTGCGGAACCAGACGAGTATCAATTTCCTCGCGTCCCGCATCTACCGGGGCAACCACCCCAAGTGCCTGTGCATCCACATCTACCTGTGCAGCGGCTACACGCTCCCGTCCTACCTTATCCTGTGGCACGGCAAAACCGGGTCCAGCCCCAGGACCCGGTCGTGGCTCGGGTCTATGAGAGGACCCTACAACAAAAGCACGTGGACCTCGTGCATCTCGGGGAAGCACTTTGCTCCGCCCAACAGTAAGAGCAGGTCTTAGAACTGGCGCTTGCTGAACCATCTCAACTCACCTCCGCTCGGGGGCAGGGCGCGGTGCTAGCAGTGCAACATGAGCAGGACCCAGAGCGCCAGGTCGCCCGCCAGCCAGTGGTGGCACTTCTTCAACAGTATCAAGAGGAGGTCGAACTTCCCGTGCCTCGGAGGGCCCGGCGGTTCCGGCGGCGGCGGCGGGCCAGGCGGAGGAGGGTCCTGAGCCGTGACTTCGACGGGCAAGAACGGGCTCAGAGCCAGCCACTGGGCGTGGTCCCGATACTGCCACGGCCCGCCCCGGCGGAGCGAGTCGCGGGGGACCGCGTGCCTCTGCTTTGGCTACCTGCCGCGCAACAGCAACGCCAGCTACTCGAACTGGCACTGGAACGTCACCCGGCCCTACCCCAACCCTGGGTCCAGAGCCCGGACGTGCAGTTAGAGGTCGTAGGGCAAGAGGAGTATCAGGTCCAACGGGAACTGGGCCTAGTCCGGCCAGAACCCCAGCTACCTCTTCTCGAGGGCGTGCGCCAGCCCGTGCATCGATGACTTTCTCATCTCGTGAAGCGGTAACCCTGGGAGCAGGCGCAGCCACCGCAAGTCTAGTTACTGGTGCCACGGGTCGCCCCGCAAAAGCCCGTCGAGGTGGTCCATCCTCCCGCGGAGCTTCTGCCCCGACAACAGCAAGCTCAGTTAGTGGAAGTGCAACTAGACGTGGCACCGCCTCGCGCCGCCGAGCGGCGGCAGGTCCCGCCAGTCGTGGTCTCACACTACCAAGACGACGAGCGCCAGATCGCGGAAGACCTATTGGTCGAGACCCTTGAACCTCGGTAGCGGCGCCCTGAACTGCAGGTCGCGCTTGTCCGGCACCAGTAGCGCGCAGTCGTCCATCCATGCCTCGGGCAAGAGCGGCCGCAGCCCCAGCACACGTGACCACTCGCCCTTCGCCCACGGGCCCCGACGCAAGAGACTCTACAGGTAGAGTTAGACCAGGCTCCCCTTCCTCCCTCGCAACAGCAACTACAGGACCTAGAGATGGAACTAGTATGTCTAGAGGAACAGTAACCGCTTGTGGAGCTCCCTGTCGACCGTGAACCGCAACACCGCCGTGTCTCTGAGCGCCAGTTACGCGACAAATCACATCTCCTCGGGCGACAGGCGAAGGTGCAGGTCGTCCACGCCGCGGCTCAAGAGATCGTGGGCTATCGACGATCTGAACGAAGCGGGCGGTGGTGGCGGCGGAGCGAGACTCCCGCCTTCGGGCCCGACGTTAGCTCGTAGGAACGGCTACAACGGCTAGTGGCACGGCCGCGGAACGAGGAGGCCGTGCCTCATCAAGTCCAAAAACTCGCAGTCCCGTCCTCGGGTCTCCTCCTTTGTCGTTGTCTACCTTTCCATGTAGGGTCTGGCCGCCCCACAACCGTCTTCGTCGGCCTGACATCCCCGATCGCCTACTCACGCGCGGTCGAACCCCGGGGCCCGCGTCGAATGCGCGGGCTGCGCTCGGTGTTCAGAGACCTAGGAGAGAAGGAAGGCGAGGGCCCTACGCCGTGGGCCGCCAGAGAGGAATAAGGCGTGTTCAAGGGGCTTGGACAACTAGATGTCGTAGGCGTGACCCGACCCTCGTCGCCACGTCGCATCGACGTCCCCGTGACTCGTTCCGCCTCCGAGGGACGCCGACCCCGGCTCGGGCCCCGAAACAGAGAGGGAGGACCTGAAGCCCGCTGAGTTTGAACTCGCTACTCTGGTCGCTATTCTTCCTTTAGCGCAGACCCCTCCTACCATTATTCGGCTTCTTAGGCATCCAAAAGGAGTGAGGGCGATCCCGCGACGTTTAGGTGAGGTCGAAAAACGGAGGCCTTATGAGAAGTGTAGCCCACCCCCTCCCTCGACCCTCCACACAGAGATCCGTCTAGTCTTTCACTTTAGGAATGAACAAAGAGAAGAGGTCACTACTTTAACTACCCTTATTCCTTGTTGCTTCTTTCTCAGTCTATATAACTTCGAAGGGGCTTCGGAACACTTTACAGACGAACGAAGAGCCCAACCAGACAAAAGTCCGTCACAAAACGACGTAAATCTCTAGATTAGAACGTAACCGCCGACTCCGTCGCCACCGCCGTCTGACGTAGAGGTTCGGTTCCCACAAAGAAAGAAAAAAAGAAAAAAGGGAGGAAGAGAGAGGCAAAGCTCGTCGGCTTCCCTCCCCTCCTTTACGTCGCGTTTCTTGATCACAGGCCTAAACATCAAAGGAGGGAGGTGCTCCGAGGAGGGAGAGAAGGAGCCTTTTCCGAGAGGGGGTTCAGCTCCTTCTGTGTCGGACTAGACGCAAACGCCAAACTCAGACAACCCTCCCCCTTTTACATCTCTGCATAGAGGCGGAGACAACCATCTTGCGTGAGACTAAAGGGATGCGACTCGGTCATCGGCGTCGATGGTAGGGTAAGAGACGGGCGCTCGTTCCTGAAGAGAGGGACGTCAAATTAAGGTCAAACGAAAAGAAAGGTCCGCTTTCCTTTAGTTGTCCGTTGAGTACCAACCTACACGTCTAAACTTCCCCCTCCCTCTCCGCCTTATTTTTCCTTCCCCCTCGGTGGGAGGGTCAGGGGCGTGTGTGTGAGAGGGACAGAGAGCGATCTTCCCTTTGTCAGAGACGTAAGTGTCCCAACCCGACAGTTCACGGAGAGAAAAGAAAGATAAGTCGTAGAGGAAGGTTACCGGGACGGAGGGTCAGGAGAAGTAGATCTTTCCTTTTGGAACCGCTCCTTATTTTCATCACTTATTAACTTCGCTTATTTCACGCCCGAAAAAGAAAAAAGAAGTTAAAAAAAAGGATATCATCCTCACCCAACCTACTTTCCTTGTGTAGTTCCAAACCGCACTACGTAAGACGTCAGAGCGAGAGCGTCAGAGAGACCCGCTCAGCGCTCCCGTCGCCTGCTTCTCGACGCCGGCGCCGCCAGGACGGTCCCGTGGGCGGGGCCCCTCGATTGCGGGTCCCCTACGATCCGTGCCCAGACAGATGTGTAATAGCCTAAGAGCTCCGCGGAGCTGTTTGCCCTTACTGTGTAGGTCTTTACGTCCACAAGGCTAGACGGCCTACTCAGTCTTCGTCGCCTTGCTTAGCTTAAGTGAGAGCGGAGTACCAGGAGGGAAGTATCTGCAATCAACACCGAAGAAGGATTGCGAAAGAGACTGAGTGAGATGTCTTTCTTTTCGGTCTAAGTACAAAACCCCCTTTTTGTTCTTTTTCGCTCTCTTTCCCTCCCTCTCCTCCTCCCTCCACTTCGACTTAGGTCGTCGTGAAAATGAGATGGAGAAAGACGGCCTCAGGCTCCGAGACCTTTCGTTCCGCAGACAAAACGATCCACAAAAATAAATTTTTTTTTCCGCATTTCCTTGGGGGTTTAGAAAGTTAGAACCCACTCCTTTTTTCTCTTTTTTTTAGACCTAATCTCTCTGACAAGTGTCGAATCGAGGCGTAGTGTCAAGTGCTAAAAGGACAGTCACAAAAGATAAGTGTTTCAGGTCATGACCACACGCATCAATTAACACGTCAGGCAACACCTCCGAAAAAAAAAAAAAAAAGGAGGAAAAGACAGTGCCCACCAGAGAAAGTTAGACCACGGACTGTCCTAGTCGAGTGTCGGACCCTTTCTGCACGCCTAAAGTTTGGTTTATTTAGGTACAGGCGTCCGTGTCGTGGCCACCTTTCCTTTCCACTTTTAAGTTGTCAACCTCGCCGCAGGGGGGCCGGCGGGAGTCGACGGCGTAGGCGGCCCGAGCGTCAGGGCCGAGAGAGGGGTCGCGGAGAGCGACTGACTGAGATAAGTGGAGTGCGGCGGCGAATTTGTAACTATGACTAAGGGGAGGTCGGTTATCCGCGCTCCGGGGTCCGGGCCGGAGGGGTCGGGCGCGGGTTACCCTCTCGGCCTTTCTGCCGCCCCCGCCCCGGACACCGGGGCCGCGGAGTCTCGGTAACTAGTCTCGGCGCTCTGCCCCGGGCCGGCCCGACCGGGTCGGGGCGCGAGCGGCGACGCCCCCGCGGGGCCCGGAGCGGCGTCCCAGGGGTCTCAGAATTTGATGGCCCTCTTTGCGGAGGAGGCAGAAGGAGACCTTTTTTTCTCTTAGACCTTTTTTTTATCAAACTGTCGCTAACTAAATAACAAAATAGGCTACATGTGCCTTCGGCATTAGCGTCTCACGAACGTCTTATTCTATCGACGCCAGAAGGACAACCCGAAGACGAGAGAGAGAGAGAGAGAGAGAGAGAGAGAGTGTGTGTGTGTGTGTGTGTGTGTGCTTGCGTGCGTGGCATGTGAGTGGGTATGGTTCCCTCCGCATCTAGAAGGCCGACGCGCACCTGGGTAGATTTACTCCACGTCTCCCCACACATGCACAAAGACTCCGTCCCACACACGCAACACATAAAGTCACACACACATTTACGCTCCCACGACCGCGCGGGCGAAGACGGGCGCGGCCACGTTTGTTTGGCGCTCGTTGTCGTTAGTTATACATTGAAAGACGTAGGAGTCTTTTTAGTCGCCAGGGGGCCAGGGGGCCGTTCCTTTCAGAGAATTAATACTTTCACGAAGTCTTCTTTTCGTCTTACTTTCTCTCCGGTACAGAGGGGTCTCCTTTTTCGCGGAGAGGAAATTCCTCTTTCCGAGTACCAGTTAAGCTCGAACCTCGAACAATTTTGGGTTTAGACCGATTTATTATGAATCTCGAAATGGGAAAAGTCAGCGGTCGAAGAGTCGGGTCTAAGTTTCATTTCGCCTGTAGGTATATGAGTGAGTATTATCAAAGGTTCCAAAAGACAAATGGCTCTAGAACAATAATTTCAACGTACACCTTTAAACTTACGACATAGGAATTCTGGTTCATCTACAACTACTGTCATAAACGGTTTCGGAGATGCGCATCTTTGACTTTGTATTGGCAATTCTGTCTAGTGACCCTTTAGACCATTCTAAGCATGAAAGATTCATTGTGATGGTGGTGATGGTGATGTGTGTGTGTGTGTGTATGTATTTGTTTGTGTGTGTGTTTATGTGAGGACTAAGTAGATGCAAAAGATGTTTAAATGAAGGAGTAGAGTCTCTAAGAAAGAGGGGTTTGATAATAGTGTTTGTAGGTATTCCCTCCTGAAGAAACAAGTACTAGGTCAGTACCCTTTCTCAATTCTTACGTTTTCTTTTGACTTCATAACTTTATCTTTTCCACTCACAAAACTAACGATCTCATAACTAGCGTTAAGTATTTATGATTTCACTTCAACGGTAAATATTTAACACTTACTGATTGTGTGTTCAGACATTGTACTTAGTAAGTTCAAAGTTTCTTTAGTTTAGGTCTGGTTAATGTTCTTTCAAGACTACTGACAACAACCCTATTAACGAATTTCTAAGTCCATTTCCTCGATAATAAAGAGTCTCCTAAGTCACTCTATTGGATATCATACTTAAACGTCTACTAACCTAGGTTTCAAGTGGTCAAGAAATTTTCTGATAGAAAGTCTCCTAAAAAAAAAGGGGGTCTCAAATTTTTACGTTTTTCCTTAGAAAATGTCGGTAAGGAAGTTTAGGATTTTACAGAAACGTAAAACACTTATCCATCAAACAGTACGTGTAAGTAAACGATCTGTCCTCTCGATCTCGAAACAACTTTCGATTCAATAAAACGGTTGACCCACGGATTGGTGTGACGAGACACTTTGTAAAGAGTTTGTCCCCAATCATTGAGATAGGATTGCACACATAGAACTTTAGACTCCACATCTCCGAAATTTTCGTCGGTGATTGAATGCAGCTCATCTCCAATGTGTAAGTAAATAATTAGTAATAAAAAATTTATACTTTTTAGAAAAAAAAAACGTAAAGAATGAGTAAGTTCCTTTGAGTATTTTATAAGAATGAACTCCAAATGTTATTTCGTTTGTGTTCTCTTACTTTTTGAAGGATCCTTTACCATTATACTAAATAACTAATAAGAATTAAACTACAATTCCCCTTTGGTTGTTACAGAGTCTTTCTGGTCGTGTAGGAGTACCTGTGGTTGAAAGGGTAGTGGGGAGGTCTCATTAACACAGTGTGGAGGCGGATCACATACCTTTCTCTTGATGGTACGAATACCACTGATGGGGTCCCAAAGTCAGTTCCCCTCGTTTTGTTTTGATGACGTATAGTCCATAGAAGAACAGCAAAAACAACGATTCAAGAAATGGCGACTCGGTGATCCCCTCGGGAATTCAGATTAGAAACAGAGTAGGGATAAAGTAAAAATGTCCTTTAACTTAGTTTACTATAAAGGGTAACAAACTGAAGGGAAATTGGTCTATGTTAAAAATTTTGATACTCACTCACTTCAGCGAGTCAGCACAGGCTGAGAAACGCTGGGGTACCTGACATCGGGTTGTCCCCTAAGAGGTCCGTTCTTATGACCTCACCCAACGGTAAAGGAGAGAATTAAACATTGTGTTTAAGATAAAAAGGATTTTAAAAAAAAAGACAAAAGTTATAGAAAAACTTATTAAAGAAAAATTGATAAGAATTTTATAACTCGAGTTAAATTTGTTTTTCTCTAATACATTCATAACAATTGTAAAGTTTCTAGGATAACCAAAAATATAGTATCCTCCGATACTTGGATACTCTAAATTATTCTTTAGGTCTCCTGGTATTTCAACTCGTGTCGAGTACTATAGATCTTAGAGTATAAAGAGTTCTTTTCTGACCAACTATTAGTACTAAACTTTAATTTTAACTATCAGAATTGGAATTTGGTTTTAGTATAATAAGAAAACAACAACAAATTAGGAATTTAGTAGACTGAGAAAACACTGGGGCACCTACCATATCGGGCGGTCCGAGGAGATAGGTACCTTAAAAGGACCGTTCTGATGATGTCACCCAACGGTAAAGGAAGAGGTCACCTAGAAGGACTGGGTCCCTAGCTTGGACTCAGAAGTAACGTCCGTCTAAGGAATGGCGACTCGGTGGTCCCTTCGGGGTACATGAGAAGAAAATAATAGTGTATATAACTTGTAGGTTTTGAAAACACACTAAGTTCGTTTTATATCTACGTACTACTTAGTAATTCTTTCTCATGACTCTTTATGATTGTATCTGTATCGTAATAAATTAATTATTCTATTGTATAACATCCACTCAAAATTTTATTTAACCCAACCTTTCGAAGTTTGTTTATAATTCCAGATAAAAATATCTGACTATTTCCTACTACTTATGACGATACAATTTAGTCATTAATTTATAGTAATAATAAGTACTAAAAATTAATGTCTTCTATGAATTAAAACGGAGGTTCTCTGAGAAATCGCAAATATAACCGATCGATATCGATATCAAGGTTCTTAAATACGTACAACAGTTTTACCGTCTTTAAATTGTAAGAAGGTTTTGAACAGGATGAACGATGTAAGAACTTAAGTCATTTTGTGTCAAGAATTCTCTTGAGAAACGACGACGATAAAAGTTTACAAATATACTGACTTTATAAGAGAAGGATGATAAAGGAAAAGACAGTAAAAATGGTAATAAAGTGATGGACTAAAGTATATAAAAATAAATTGTCTCTTAAAAGTTTTTGCTGAAATTGTCGATTTGACAAAATCTAAATTTTCATAGTCTTTAACGGTATAGTATAAATTTTAATGTTCACTGAAAAAATAAATGTCGATCGAGATCAAGAGTAACAGACAATCTGTATGAACTCCAAGTGGAGATGTATGTCGGTAACTATTTAACGATTGAAAATTAGTTTCGAAGGGGAAAATTATTTATTGTTTAAATAGGATGATCATCTTGTTACTGACTTTGTAGAAAGAGGAAATACTTACACTTATTTCTATTCATTTTATACTAAAATTATTTTATTATTTATAATTCATATTAAAAATTCAAAGTTCTCTTTGTAAAATATTAATTTTATAAAACTAATAATCTAGAGAGGAGATATTATTTAATCTTTTCTCATTTCGTATAGATATTTATCATAGTATTTAACTTACAATTGAAAAAAGAGTAAAATTAATTTTACTAATTTAGAACGATATTTTTAAACAGTCCTTTAGTGTATATAACTTAGGTAAGATATACTATACATACAACAATGTTATATTATATTATATCAGTGTATGTCATGGAAAGAGGACATGTGTCTTTCATTCAAGGGTTTCTTGTCAGTTTAATTTCAATGTCCTAATTGGAATGTTTTTGAACCTTAAAGATCATTAAACTTTAAGTGTGTTATTATTTGATTTAAAGGTTGACCACGATGTATAAAATATATGTATATATGTAATAAAATATATGTATATTTAGTCTTCACCTGTAAGTATTTAATCAGTGGTCACTAGTTGAAAACTTATGTAAAATCAGACAAATAAAATTTTATAACTCTGTTTAAATTCTTCCATTAAATTTGAAAAATATATACAAAATGTCAACGTTTGATAAACTTCACCAAATTTGTTTTACACACGTACATGAACACACATCTCATGGACTCTCTCTCCAGTATGTCTTTTGTCCTTGACAGTGTGATTACAATGTCACACAGATTACATAATTAATCGTATGTAATTTTTCCCCTAAACCTAATGTACATTTTACATTCAGACTCTTTTCAATAGAACTTGAAGTATTTAAAGATTACCGTAATAAATATAGAAGAATACGGAATCGGTCTTTATTCTCAAGTCAATTAACACTTTGGCGGTGAGAGGACGGGGTATTCTTTAACGTACGATCGAGGGGGAACACCGGTAAAACTGTTATTTTTTCTGTCCGTAAACAAATCCTTTAAAGGACGAAATTTCTTGTCTCTAAAGAAGTTAGTAAGAAACATATGATCAAAAGTTTTGTTTATTTTTTCAAAAACTTACTTTACCAATTAAATGTCTACATTGACTACTAAACAATTCTATTTTACTGACTTCGACTTTTGTTTTATTAATAAAGTACTCACCACGTTGTTAGGGTACGACTCAATTCGTACAATCCTGTTAAAATTTGGAATATCAATTCGTACAATCCTCTTAAGATTTTGACTCTCTGGTCGGGAACCTCCCTTGGCCCCGTTAAACTAAGTCATCCACCGTGAGAAAGGAGTCTCAGTCAAAACGATACTACTGGACTTTACTACAAAGTTTTTCGATACAGTAACCTCCAGGACGGAAAGTTCATTCCGTTTTGGGTTTTCGAATATTAGTGAATAATAATATTGTCCAGTCTACAAAGAAAGGTAATAAGACTCCATAAATTTCTAGGAAAGCATATCGATAGCGTGTCTCTAGTTACTTTTCTTATCTTATATATTCTTCATGTGACTCGAGAAGTCTTTCGTTTATTCACGAGATGTTTAGGAGACGTAAAATTAATAGTAGTATTAGTAATTGGGAGGGTTCAGAGTCACTGTTCCAGAATGAACCTATTAATCCAGGATGAATACGTTTAAAGAGAAAAGTCACTCGATCTGTATAATAAAGGGGAATAGAAAATTTTTAAGTCTCGTCAAGTTAAGTTTTGGCTCGTGACAATTTGTCGATAACAGACAGTGGGACCTTTATCGTGAAAACAAAATCCATCTTTTTGACAAATCGAAAAGGGAAGATTTGTATGTGTTTGTTCATGTATAGATTATTGTAATAAAGACGAGAGTTCCCTACTTCACTACAAAAATTTTAGTACAATTTACAATTTATTTACCTTAGTGACCTTACTTAGTAGAAGTTTTATGATACCGACCTACCTAAAAACCTCGACGACTTTGGATTAAAGATTGTAGTCGGAGAGTCTCTCACAGGTGTAGAAAGGTTCAGTCACAATTGACAAAGATCTTTTCTACTCTCTTTTTTCCGGTACCAGTGAATATTTAATGGTTATGATTTTTTATTTATATTACTTCATAACATAAAATTAATTTATGACTTTTTGAATTTAGGTTGAAACCACCATTTTCTCGTTACACAGCAATAAAGAGTGATTTTAATCGATGACGTCACATTCAAACAATACACTGTTGGTATTTATATTATAATTTGTTTTCTTTAAACTTCCGAACTCATGAACAAATTTATAACCGGACGAGTTGAAGTTTTTACCTGTTTAATTTAGGACTTTACATAACCGATATTATTCATCTACTCAATCCTAATAGTACAAAAATAAGATTTACTAAACTAACTCCGTATACTTGGTCTTCTTTCGTATTTTTTCTTAAATTTTAATAACGTGACAAGTCAGTAAATATGTTTATTTTACTTATTATAAGACTTTCACATAGTTATTGTATGTCACAATTAATTTGAGAAAACACTGTTCCTAGGAAAACTCTTAGACGATTTACGACGTCTTGGAGAAAGGTTGTTTAGAATACCACTAGATATTTAAGTCAAACATGTTTATAAAAGTGTTTATGAAAATCTTTAACATATATGAAGTAATCGTATGAGTGACACATGTTTATAACTTTATTGAGAAAATCTTTTACAATGTTTTCGTCAAAACGAGACGATTATAATTTTAAAATTCTCTTTACTATCCTTAAACACACTACGTGACGTGAAATACTCTATATAAAATTATTAACTTTTTAGTTAAAAAATTTTCTTTTTCGAAGGACATGAAACTAGTCTTTGGAGTGCACGTCACCCTTCGAATTAACTGACATTGATAACACGATGTTTACTAGGAGTGTTCGTCGTCCCTTCATTTTCTAATGGGTCCCTCGTCGGAGAAGTAAAATGATGAGTCCAAATTGTCGGTTTTCTGGTAACTCTATATCTTTAGAAGGAGTGAGACTGGCGACTTTCTACCTGTATATTAAGACGGATCAATCCACATTTCCCGCGACAATGACACTTGTATGTTTTCGTTAATCTCTTCCGGTAAGAGTACCACTCCTAAATTTACAAATAAAATACTGAGTCGGTAAAGTTGTTTATATTTAATCGTTATACGATTTTCACCAGTGATCTAACAATTCAATACCTGGAAAAGTCTTTAGACGACTTACGAAATCTTTGTTAAAGGTTGTGTAAAAGTATATTTTTGTATGTATCTTTTATCATGTATCAAACATTCCCTCGTAAATATTTCTACTTTGGGTATCTTAAGGAACACGAGGTACCTGAGGTCTAATCTTCTGAGAACTCGTGACACCTGTCATATCACATAGGGAGGTTCAACAAAGTCAGTTCTCACTTTCGTAAATTCTTTTCTTTTAGTTTCATGAAACTTTACGTACGTATGTAATTTTCCCCCGTTATAAAGACTAATTAGATTCAGATTTTAAAACAAATTAACCTTTATAATCAAAGTTTCACTTAACTACTGTACACACCTATAGTGGATAAGGAGGGAACGGAGTTTAGAAGGATTTAATACTAACTGTTATAGTAATCTTTTTATTCCCTTTTTATTTCTTTTCACACGTAGAACACTTTTTCCGTTGTTACTGTATTAACTTATTGTTTCTTATAAAACACCTATGTCAACTCTACCTTGATCTACCTTCCTTTGAAGACTTTAGAATCGAAGGGTCTCAGTACATGGACCCACAATTCTCCGTCTCTAAACCTTTTTATATTTATAACACGAGTGACCTCTCTTTTGCGACTTTCTCGTCCACTACCCCTCTCCCACCAACGTATAAAATAGTCATCAAGACCCTTAACGTCGTCTACTGACTCGGAAACGAAAACAGACCTAGACTAGTTTTAGACGTGTAAGAGAGTCCCTCGACAGATGGACAGATGGGAGACACTTCCACTTGGTCCATTTACATAGTAAGAATTTCTGTCCATGACGTCTCCCCTCAAAGTCTTACTGCAAGTCCTTCGTATATAAGAGAACACTTCACCCTGATTACGTTTTTCAGAAAGGTTTTAAAACCAAGTATAAGAGTTTGTATAAAAACCAATATCACTTAGGTTCTATAAACTTCTTCATCGGTACATTCCCTTTGTCATGTTGTAAACTTTTGAGTACTGACGTTAAACATTTTGATGTCATCCAAGTCAGTTGTCGTCTTTCTTATGACTTTTTTTTTTTTTTTCTCTTGATGTTCTTTTTCTAGTCGCAAAAAAGGGACATTGAGTCTCCTTTCTTCGGTTACATCTCTTTAATTGAGTCTCCTTTTTGTTTATCTTACTGTCCACATCCCGTAGGTAATTATTTTGTGTTATCATTTATTGTCTTTAACATTTTCTCTGTTTCTTATCGTACCCTTTTACTCCTTCTAGTTGTTGGAACTTTTATACTCCCTTTTCCAAAACCCCGATTTGTTTATTGGTCAAAATAATTAACTTTATAAAATAACTGATGGTCCACTTGACATTTTCAGTTCAGTCTTTATCAGGAGATTTAAAACTTAAAGTCCCTACTATTCGTAATAACACAATAGAGGTTCACTACGGGGGGTCACGTCGAGACACACCCGAGGTGGGACACCCGTCTCTTTCGTTTACTCGTCGTCAACGATGTAAACAAGTTCAGGGTTCGGGTGACCAGGGTCCCCACCCGAAGATGATACATCCTATTCACTGTAAAAGTCTCTCGTTCGACTACCCTTCTCCTCGTTCTGTCGGACCTTCAACTTAATGAACGACGACGATTCAGTGAAGTCAGCACAGGCTGAGACACGCTGGGGCATCTGTCGTCGGGTGGTCCGAGGGGGCAGGGACCCTAAGAGGTCCGTTCTTTTGGTCTCACCCAACGGTAAAGGAAGAGGTTACGTACTTTCACTTTTCACTTTCACTTCAGTGAGTCAGCACAGGCTGAGAACCGTTGGGGTACCTGACGTCAGATGGTCCGAGGAGGTAGGTACCCTAAAAGATCCGTTCTCATGAC
The DNA here is from genome assembly GCA_006410555.1 of Capra ibex. Classification (NCBI taxonomy): domain Eukaryota; kingdom Metazoa; phylum Chordata; class Mammalia; order Artiodactyla; family Bovidae; genus Capra; species Capra ibex. The sequence continues at coordinate 66,017,260 of SJYO01048061.1, read as the reverse complement.
CTCACCCCACGGTAACTTAAAGAACTGAGTATCCGTTTATAGTCTCGATTTGGTATCATCTTTTGTCTCGAGATGTCATGGGGTCTTCGAGGAATCGTAAACCCGAGTTGAATTCTAAAAATATTTACTACGTGTAAAGAGGAGAGTACTGACGGAAATAATCTATCTAAGTAAGATGTGAGGAGGGACATTGGTCGGTCACTGTAAGTCAGAATTTATTTGGAACTGAGGTATGTGAGTCTCAGGATGGAAGAGAAAAGAAACGAGGACATAGTCTCATTTTCACGTTACAGGTATCAATACGTGCAAAGAAGAGGGATAAAACAAAGAAAATAAACTCCAATCGACTTGCTAAACAAAGGACTAAAATTGTTTAATAATAATAATAAAAAAATAAAGATCATTGATTGAAACCACGTAAAAAAAAGAGGATGTTCTATCTAAGAAGAAGATTTAAAGAGTAGGATTGTTATGACGTAGAAATTATGTCTTGAAGACCGAGGAAGTTTAGTTCTTTTTACCTTAGTAGTGTACTCTGGTTTTTTTTTTTTTTTCTTCTTCTTCTTTTTTGTTTGTTGGTTTGTTTGTGGACATGTTCACTGTAATTTCTTGTTAGATGTGTACGTCTTTATATTAAGTAAGTGACTAAATCATTTACTCTACATGTAAAATCCAGGACCTTAATATTATCAATTGGTTCATCTGTTCTTTTAAACAGACAGACACTAAGTCACAATAACCGGTTCAAGTGTAGATACGCTGGTCTTCTTACTCCAAAGGTGAAAAGTCGGTCCTCAGAGGGAGTCAGGGGATTCTGACAGACGTAGCGAGCAGTGCAACAGGAGAGGTAGAAGTTTCGTCGTCTCGGGTAAAGAAGAGTCCGAAACTTGGAGAGACTGAAGGGATAGACAACGTAGAAAAACGGAGGTTGACCTCTTTTAGGAGACGAAGATTCCCGAGTGCGACAATCTAACTCAGGTGAGTTTATTGAGTCCGTTAGAGGGGTTTAACTTCAGACATTAGAATAAATACCCGGAGGGACTACCGAGTCTACCATTTGTTAGACGGACGTTACGTTCTCTGGACCCAAGGTAGGAACCCAGACCTTCTAGGAGACCTCTTCCGTTACAGTTGGATGAGGTCATAAGAACGGACCTCTTAGGGTACCTGTCTCCTCGGACCACCCGATGTCAGGTTCCCTAGTGTTTTTCAGTCTGTATGACTCGTTGATTCGTGTTGGAATAAATGTGGTCACTTCAGGGGGAAAGGTATATGACGTTGTATAAACGTCTAAGGTCCCTAATCTTACACCTGTAGAAACCCTCACCGTAAAACGGTGTCCCGAAATGTGTTTCTCCAACCTATTTATACAATCGTAAAATGAGGTTTCAATTATATTCTTTTTCATTACTTTACGTTGTCGGGTCTTTAAATGTAATTTGGCGTAAATTATTTCGTCACACATGTTATAATGTTGAAAGAGTTGTGAACATATATGTATGAACATGTATTTTTAATTCACCCTCTATTCGTTGTTTGTGAACATTCCTATAAGGTATTTATAAATACAGACCCACCATCCGTCAACCATTGAAGAATGATAACAACTAATATGTGTAAAAGACAAAACTTGTGTTCTGTTAAATACAATTTCTTTTATGTGATATAGAAGAAACCTCTTTACAGACGAATCAAGAAACCGGGTAAAAAACTAACCCAGCAAATAAAAAGACCATAACCCGACGTACTCGACGAACATATAAAAACTCTAATTAAGACACAGTCAACGAAGTAAACGATAATGAAAAAAGGTAAGACTTCCGACAGAAAAGTGGAACGAATATCAAAGGAAGTAACACGTTTTCGAAAATTCAAATTAATCCAGGGTAAACAAATAAAAACGAAAATAAAGGTAAAGAGACCCGCCACCCAGTATCTCCTAGGACGTCACTAAATACAGTCTCTTACAAAACGTCTGTAAAGAGGTTTCTTTTGTATATCCACCGATTGTTTGTGTACTTTTCTACGAGTTGTAGTAAGTAATTGTCTCTTTACGTTTAGTTTCGGTGTTACTCCATGGTAGAGAACGACCAGTCTTACTGACGATAGTTTTTCAGATGTTTGTTATTTACGACCACTCTCACACCTCTTTTCCCTTGGGAGAATGTGACAACAACCCTTACGTCTGATCATGTCGGTGATACCTCTTGTCACACCTCTAAGGAATTTTGGACCTTTATCTTGACGGTATACTGTGTTGTTAGGGTGACGACCCGTATGTGTGGCTCCTTTGGTCTTAACTTTCTCTGTACACGTGGGGTTACAAGTAACGTCGTGACAAATGTTATCGGTCCTATACCTTCGTTGGATCTACAGGTAGTCGTGTACTTACCTATTTTTTCGACACCATGTATATATGTTACCTCATAATGAGTTTGTAATTTTTCTTACGCAAACTTAGTCAAGATTACTCCACCGACTTTGACCTGGGATAATATGTCTCACTTCATTCGGTCTTCCTTTTGGTGGTTATGTCATATTATTACGTATATATACCTTAAATCTTTCTACCATTGTCACTGGGATATACACTCTGTCTTTTTTCTGTGTCTATATTTCTTGTCTGAAAACCTGAGACCCTCTTCCGCTCCCAACCTACTACACTCTCTTATCGTAACTTTGTACATATAATAGTATACACTTCACCTAACAGTCAGGTCCAAACTAGGTACTCTGTCCCACGAGACCCGATCACGTGACCCTGTTGGGACTATCTACCCTACCCCTCCCTCAACCCTCCCCCCAAGTTCTACCCCTTGTGTACATGTGGGTACCGACTAAGTACAGTTACATACCGTTTTGGGTGATGTTATAACATTTATTAATCGAAGGTTAATTTTATTTAATTAAAAAATTTTCTTATATGTGATTATTGGATCATCATGATAAAGGGGAGTGGTTATGAAATTAAGGTTAGTGAAATGAGAACACCACGTCACTAATTCTTAGACGGATGTTACGTCCTCTGTACTCAAAGCAAGAACCCAGTCCTTCTAGGGGACCTCCTCCCATACCGTTGGGTGAGGTCGTAAGATTGGACCTCTTAGGGTACCTGCCTCTTCAGACCACCCGAGAAACAGGTGTCCGTTTCTCAGTCTGTGTAGACTTCACTGATTCGTACATGGGAACAAGTATATTTGTTACAATTAAAGGTACAAACGAAAATAAGAAGAGTGGACCGTGCAGAAAAGAAACGTCTTTAATAAGTCAAAGGACTTTGTGATCTTAAGACGTCCTTTGTTGACTGACGATCATTAATTAAAGAGAACAAAAGATAACATCGTAAGTAGTATTTATTAAAAAAGAGATTCATCTTTTCGTCGTAGGAACCCTATCCGGGAACTGATTATAAGACAAAATAAAATCACGTAACAACCCTTTGGTCAGTTGTAATTTCTCTTCTTAATTATATATACTTGTACTTTATTATTGGGAACTAAACCATATGACATTGTACTCTAAAGTTTCACTTTTTTTTAGTTATGAAAAGTGACAATAAATACATCGAATTCAAAAGTTTATTCCGTAGGATTAACAATACTGAGTCATAACGATAAACACATTCCAGGTCATAAACTATCTAAATAACATTACTTAGTCAATCTACTCACGGTGTAATTATTCAACAATAAAAAAAATATTTTCACTCTTCATTTAACAATTTTAAGTCAAAAGACGTAAAGTAAGGATAACTTATGTGAATAAGTAGAAAAACCCCACTTCCATAAATACTGTGTTCTTAATTTGTTGTGATTAGTGGACTACACCAGAATCACTCGTAAAAGTTGTTTTCGAAATTAGCTATTTAAATAAGTCGTTTTGTGAGTAAGTATTTATATTGGTATAAATTATTATTTAATGTCTCAGTGACCGTCAGAATTGACACGGATTTTCAAAGATTGTCGTAACCACACCCCAGTCCACCTGACAAGTCGTATCTGACGAAGTGATTACTACAACTTTTACAATGACCCTCTGACCAAAGTAGACCAGGTCATTCGTTTAGTCAATTGAAGAGCTCTGATTTAAAATAGTAGAGTCTTTATGATTATTTCATAGACTACAAGGAGACAGGGTTTAAAAACCCCTGGTCTATAAACTATAAGACATTTTTTATGTCCTAACATAAAAATTTTTAATAACAATAAAACATATTGTCATATCAAATAAATTGTTATAACATAATCAAAGTCTACATGTCATTTCACGGAGTCAATATGTACAAGTACATAGATAAGAAAAAGTTTAATAAAAGGGTCAATTCAACAATGTATCATAACTCGTCTCGAGGTACATAATACGACATCCAGGAACAACCGTAGGTAAATTTTATATGGTTACACATGCACAGTCAGAGTTTGAGTGAGTGATAGGGAGGAGACGTGGGAGGGGGGTCCATCGACATTCAAGGAAGAGATTGAGACACTCAGACAAAGACAAAACATTTCTTAAAGTAAGTATAGGAAAAATTTTTTTAACAATAAAAATCTAAGTCGTATGTTTATCACAGTATACTATAAAAACAAAGAGACAGACTGGATGAATTGAGTCATATTGTTAGAGATTTAGGTAGGTACAGTGACTTGTACCCCAATAAAGTAAGAAAAATTACCGGCTCATTATAAGGTAACACATATATACGACAAGACTCGACACGAGTCACAGAAGTCAGTACAGACTGAGAAACGTTGGAGACCTGACATCGACGGTCTGAGGAGACAGGTACCCTAAGAGGTCCGTTTTCTCATGACCTAACCCAACGGTACAGAAGGAGGTCCCTTAGAAGGGTTGGGTCCTTAGTGTGGATATAGAGGTCGTAGAGAGCGTAACGTCAGTCTAAGAAATTGATGACTCGGTGGACCCTTCGGGACTTATCCATAACATAGAAGAAATAAGTAAGAAGACAGTTACCTGTAAATCCCACGAAGGTACAGAACCGATGACATTCGTCACGACGTTACTTGTGACCTCACGAACATAGGAAAATCTGGTACGAAAAGAGAGACTGATATACGGGTCTTCACTCTAACGTCTGAGTATGCATTGAGATGAAAATTAAAGAATTCCTTGGAGGTGTAACAAAAGGTATCACCACAGTGGTTAAATGTAAGGGTAGTTGGTATATCTTCCCTAGAGAAGAGGGGTGTGGGAGAAATCGTAAATACCAAACACCCAAAAAACTACTATCGGTAAGACTGACCACATTCCACTATAGAGTGACGTCAAAACTAAACATTAAGAGATTATTAATTGTTACGACTTGTAGAAAAGTACACGAAGAATCGGTAGACATACAGAAGAAACTTCTTTACAGACAGATCCAGAAGACGGGTAGAAAATTAAAATTAACAAAAACACACACACACACACACACACACACACACTATATTTGGACGTACTCGACAAACATTTAAGACCTCTGATTAGGAACAGTCAGTACTGTAAACTTTTCTAAAGAGGGTAAACCACCCGACAAAAAATCAAAACAAACACAAAACAAAATAACACGTTTTCGACAACTCAACTTAGTCAAGAGTAAATAAAGGTAATGAGATCCTTGGACTAACTTTTTCTATAATAACACTAAATACAGTCTCTATCAAGACGGGGACAAAAGGAGATTTTCAAAATATCATAGACCAGAGGATCATTCCAGAAATTAAGTAAACCTCGAGTAAAAACACACATACCACAATTTCTTACAAGATTAAAGTAAAAATACCCATCGACAGGTCAAAAGGGTTGTGATAAACAACTTCTCTGACAGAAAGGAGGTAAAATATCAGAAATAATGAAACAGTATCTAATTTACTGGTATCCATACACCCAAATAAAGACCCGAAAGCCAGGACAAAGTGACTAGATATAAAGATAAAAATACGGTCGCGGTATGACAAAACTACTGATATCGAAACATTATATCAGACTTTAGACACTCGGACTAAAGAGGTCGAGGTAAAAGAAAGAGTTCTAACGAAACTGGTAAGTCAGAAAACACGGAAGTATGTGTAAAATTCTAAAAAAACCAAGATCAAAACACTTTTTACGGTAACCTTTAAACTATCCCTACCGTAAGCCAGACATGGATTCTAACGGAATATATAATATCAATAAAACTGTTATAACTAAGAAGGTCAGGTTCTTGTATAGAAAGGTAGACAAATACAACAGAAACTAAAGAAAGTAGTGGTACGTAAATCTTCGAAATAAAGATCCACAAAAAAAAAAAAAAAAAACTACACTACCATTTACCCTAACAAAGAATATAAAGAGAAAACTAGAAAACAACACTCATATCTTTAGATTATCTAAAGACACATAATTAAAACATTGAACTTTGATAGTGTAAGTGACTACTCGGGATCACCACAAAACCATTGCAGAAATCCCAAAAACTACATATCATACAATAGACTTTTGTCACTGTCAAATTGAAGAAGAAAAGGTTAAACCTAAAGGTGATAAATAAAAATTAAAGACTAACGGTATCGATCCTTAAGGTTTTGATACAACTTATTCACTATTATCACCCGTAGGAACTAAACAAGTACTAGAATCTCCTTAACGAAAACCGAAAAGTGACAATTCAAATAATCGACATGTAAACGACATATACCGGAAATAATACAACTCTACACAAGGCAGAGTCTCTTCCGTTACCGTGGGGTGAGGTCATGAGAACGGACCTTTTAGGGTACCTGTCTCCTCGGACAACCCAACGTCAGGTACCCCAGTGATTCTCATCCTACTCTACCTCGTTGAAGTGAAAGTGAAAAGTGCAAGTACGTAACCTCTTCCTTTACCGTTGGGTGAGGTCACAAGAACGGACCTCTTAGGGTCCCTGTCCCCTCGGACCACCCGACGGTAGATACCCCAGTACGTCTCAGCCTGTGTTGACTTCACTGAATCGTCGTCGTCGTCGTCGTATAAGGGAGATACGGGTTAGACCTCTCGAAAATAACATTTACCCATACCTTTAAACAGTTTTAGAAAAAGACGTAAACAACTCTAGTAGTATACTAAAAATAATAAATTAAACGAATACACTACATAGTGTAACTAACTAAAGGTCTATAATTTTTTAGGAACGTAGTGACCCTATTTAGGGTGAAATAGTACCACATATTAGTACCATATACGACCTAATCCTAACGATTATAAAACAACTCCTAAAACACAGAGACAGGTAATCACAATAACCTGACATTAAAAGAAAAAAACACCATAGAAACAGACTAAACTCATAGTCCGATTACAACCGGAGTATCTTGCTAACACCCTCACAAAGAAAGAGACGTTAGTAAACCTTGTCAAATTTCACCTATCCACAACCAAGAAGAGATGCATAAACTATCTCAAGTGGACACTTCGGTAGACGAGGATCTGAAGACCAAAACTGTCAAAAGATTAGTGTCAAAGTCAAAGTCGTGAATACTGACTAGACACGAAAAAAGGGGATAAAGAAGGATCAAGAAAGATTCTTAAACAAGTAAAGAAAGTTCAAAAGGTAAAATAACCGTATGTCAACGAACATTATTAGATCTTAACATAAACAAATATTAACGATTAAAAGACTAGTAGGATGTCCAGTAAACAAGAGTTCACAAGGTTTACAAATCTTTACACGAAAGATCCAGTTATAAAACAATCTAATAGACGATTTATAAAATGCATAAACTTTCATTGACCGAAAACTAAATACTAATAGACATCTCTCGATTCATCCAGTGTCAGGATGAAAACCAATGAAAAAGTAACAAACGAGGACGTACACATCTTCGTATTTGTGTTGACATTTCTCGTGTCTATTCGAGAGTTTTACAATGTACCGTAAAATGGGTTTGTAGACAGTTCATTTTCCAATCTTAAAAGTGAAACTCTTCTTTTTGTATATGATTAATTGTTGTTATAAGACTCGGATAACGTACTGAGAAAGACCCCCCACCCCTAACTGCACAAAGAACTAATATATCTCCCGTAAAGATGTGCCCCGAACGAAACGAATTATAGACATTCAACTAAGATTTCTATTGAAAATGTATAACAAAATTGTAAATCGTGTATCTGTAAATAGAAGTCGTACGTTAAACGCGAAATGTGACCTGTACAATAATTTTTAATAGTCAATCTAATTAATTATTATTGGAATGTATAAGGTTTTGTGATCACTTACGTAAAAAAAAGACTTAAACATTCTTCTTAATGATAGTCTTTAGGATACAACTAAGTTCATGAACTCCAATACTATTATAATTATAAAAATCTACAGTGATTTTAAGAATCTCCATAGATTACAGTCTTTTGACGATTTATCATTTTAAAGATTTCAAAAATTACTGTTCAAAATTAATAAATCTAACCTTAATTTTAAATTAAACTTTTTATAAGATGTAAACACACAAACTATACTTTATCATAAATCTTGTTTTATTATAGTTATATTTTATAAAACTTTACATTAAGTCAGTATCATAAATATTTTCGTCGTTGTGGTATGGTGTAACCATTCTATATGGTATATCTATCCTAACAACAGCAAGTCAGCGAGTCAGTACAGGCTGAGAAACACTGGGACCTGACGTCGTGTGATTTGAAGGGACAGGAAGTGGTAGAGGGTCTCGAACGAGTTTGAGTACGGGTAACTCAGTCACTACGGTAGGTTGGTAGAGTAGGAGACAGTAAGGGAAGAGGAAGGTAGAAGTTAGAAAGAGTCATAGTCCCAGAAACGATTACTCTGAAAAGTTTACTCAGAAAAGTAAAAGAGATTACTTGTAGTCCCAGAAAAGTTTATTATCCATCCCATCCATACACTAATGTCATGATTAGTGTGAAAATATAGTGAATAAAAAGAGAGTCATTACTATTTAGTCCGTGTAGAAAGGTATCGTCTTGTAACTCAGAATAACATACTGTGTAGTAATACACAATAATCTCGTATTGATTAAGAATCATTATATTCTAACGAAAACTACAAAATTTCGTAACTTTAAATGTGTTAACAATTATATAAAAAGATATGTACACCTTTATAAAAGTGTGTTTTATATAAATACTCTTCAATTAATCGATACAGATTTCCCTACATAAATATACGTCTCATGTAGTACTCTTTACGACCCGACCTTCTTTGTGTTCGACCTTAGTTCTAACAGTCCTCTTTATAGTTATTTGAGTCTATACGTCTACTGTGGTGGGAATACCGTCTTTCACTTCTCCTTGATTTTTCGGAGAACTACTTTCACTTTCTCCTCTCTCTTTTTCAATCGAATTTCGAGTTGTAAGTCTTTTGTTTATAGTACCGTAGGCCAGGGTAGTGAAGTACCCTTTATCTACCCCTTTGTCACCTTTGTCACAGTCTGAAATAAAACCCCCCGAGGTTTTAGTGACGTCTATCACTAACGTCGGTACTTTACTTTTCTGCGAATGAGGAACCTTCTTTTCAATACTGGTTGGATCTATCGTATAAGTTTTCGTCTCTGTAATGAAACGGCTGATTCCAGGCAGATCAGTTCNCAGTCTGAAATAAAACCCCCCGAGGTTTTAGTGACGTCTATCACTAACGTCGGTACTTTACTTTTCTGTGAATGAGGAACCTTCTTTTCAATACTGGTTGGATCTATCGTATAAGTTTTCGTCTCTGTAATGAAACGGCTGATTCCAGGCAGATCAGTTCCGATACCAAAAAGGTCACCAGTACATACCTACACTCTCAACCTGACACTTCTTCCGACTCGTGGTTTCTTAACTACGAAAAGTTGACACCATAACCTCTTTTGAGAACTCTCAGGGAACCTGACGTTCCTCCAGGTTGGTCAGGTAAGACTTCCTCTAGTTGGGATCCTAAAGAAACCTTCCTTACTACGATTTCGACTTTGAGGTCATGAAACCGGTGGAGTACGCTTCTCAACTGAGTAACCTTTTCTGAGACTACGACCCTCCCTAACCCCCGTCCTCCTTTTCCCCTGCTGTCTCCTACTCTACCGACCTGCCGTAGTGGCTGAGCTACCTACACTCAGACTCACTTGAGGCCCCCGACCACTACCTGTCCCTCCGGACCGCACGACGTTAAGTACCCCAGGGTTTCTTAGCCTGTACTGACTCACTGACTTGACTTGACTTTTCCTACATATAAAATTATTATTTTTTATATTACATGATCTTTCTATCCACCGAAGGGTCCACCGTGTCACCATTTCTAAAACGGATGTTTACGTCCTCTACGTCCTTGATGTCCAATTTAGGAACCAGTCTTTCTAGGGGATCTACTCCTTTACCGTTAAGTAAGGTCATAAGAACGGACCTTTTAAGGTTGTCCCTTCGGACCGTCCGATGTCAGGTACCCTTTTCTTTGTCAGTGTATTCTGACGTTGATTCGTGGGTGTGATTTTTCAATCCTCTTGATATAAGAAGTGTTTACAGTTACAGTACGTACTGTTTCTTTCCGAAACCTTTATTAAGTCTAATTTCCTTTGATTTCTCTGTACTGTTAATTAACATTATGGACCAAGACTAAGATCTGTCTTAAGACTAAGACATGACTTAAAATTTTTACAATATTTTCGATAATAACTTGTTTCACTGTTTAGACCTTAGGTATATCAGTTAATCTGTTTTTTCATAGTTACAATGTAAAAAAAGTACGGTTATTGACATGATCCTAATACATTCCGTTATAAGAATAAAACTCTTTTCTATGTATTTTTATAAGTCTTTTATTTACAGATACCATATATTTTGAAAGTTTACTAAATCTTTCTTTTTCACACACATATGTGTCTAACATATGTGTACACATATATTTTATGTATATACGAATATATCTACTTAAACAAACGTGACTACACGGCATATTTCTTCTATTCTTTTGTTTATAACATTTTATAAATATTTTCCCTTTAGATCATTTGTTATATATTCATAAGAAACATGGTGACAATAACAACGTTACAAAGACATTCAAACTTTAATAAAGATTCATTTGTAAATATTTTTAGTTATCTGTAATTGTTTGTCGAGAGGGTTTTCGTTCTATCTAACAAGAACAAGGAGAAAACTAGGGGGAGGGAGAGAAATTGTCGTAAAGGGTGAATGTAGTGAGGTAGAAGGAGAGAGGAACGAAGGGAGGAAAGAAGGTGACAGTCACAAAGGACTACGTATGAGTTTACTCCATCCGTCGGGACCCGTTCCGTCCGAATTCAGTTGTATCCTCGGTGCGAAACACTCCACAACCTCGGGGCGTAGTCACTTTCTGACCGATGTGACTTTTCCGGACTTTATTGCCCTCAAGATAAAGAGTCAGTTTGTTCCTTTGGTATTTAAACCTTCACCCATTTCCGTTACACTGGAGACATCAAAACGTCACTTTAACATTCATGACTAAAGTACCAATAGTCGTATATTCGTATCTATGTATAAGTAACAGACTGAAAAGGTAGTTTTCTCGGTCCCCGTATACTGTGAAGTCATAGTTACTCGAGAAGATCAAGGATGAACAAGAAGTCCATAGTGAGAGGTTAATTCTTTAGTAACTTCTTTCCCAACTAAGATCCAGATCCCATCTCTGTTTACAGACTTTGTTTAAAACAAAACATTCTTTCATTTCTTTACTGGTTCCTTACTATCCCTATATCATTTCAATTCAACTTATCTAAGGATGACCGGTTTGACTATCCAATCTCATAGTTTTATTACAATCATCATCTAACATTTCTGGTCGGAACGGCCCACCGAGTCCGTCATTTCTTAGGAGGACGTTAAGTCCTCTGGACCCAAGTTACGGACCTAGTCCTTTTAGGGGACCTCTTCCTTATATTGTATTAGAGTGTTTCCATCAATAATGGCAATTATTCATTGTAATGTCACCGTTTTAGATAATAGTCGTAATTACAATAGATAATTGTTTTAGTGATTGTAATTGTTTTAGATAATTATAATGTCACCGACTAGATAATAGTCGTTTACTAATTATAATTATGGTGATTATTTCCTTCTTTATCTATAACACACGACACGTAACTACACGTTATTTTACTTCGTCGTATACACTATAGGGATGACTTTTATAAGTTCTTTTATGACCTTTTTGGGGTTTACTCTCCGACACCATTTTCCTTATTACGGGTATAGGGGTCTTACAGTTATAAAAACCGATATACCGTTTCCTTTTAATTCAAATGTTTACTTTGTTTCCAACGATTAGTCTACTGGAATTTTATCTGATAGGACCTAATAAAGTCACCAATGTTACATTATTATTTCCAAGAATATTCACTTTTTTCTCAGTTGTCTCTCTCTTAGTATCTCCGTAGTCACACATTCTTCTAAGTCGGGTTACAACGACTGAAGTTTGTCCCTCCTTGTCCTAGTGTTCGGTCCGTTCAAGAAATGGTGACTCGGTGGACCCTTCGTGAGTAGCGAAATTGATTTACGTTTATGTTGTAGAAAATTTCTACTTTTAATTAGTCAAAAGTTTTGTCTTCAAAGAAATTTACACCAAGTAACGTTTCTATATTTAATAATTAAACTTAAGTTTCATCTTACTGATTCTTGTCTTACCCTAGTTCCTCTTTGAGCTGTTGTCTTTTTTGACGGTCACTTAAACGACTATGTAAACAACCAAACTTTCACTTTCACTTCCAGCGAGTCAAGCACAGACTGAGAAACGTTGGGGTACCCGATATGTCAGGTACCTTAAAAGGTCCGGTCTTATGACCTCACCCATCGGAAAGGGAAAAGGCCCCCTAGAAGGGTTGGGTCCCTAGTTTGGGTCAAGAGGGTGTAACGTCCACTAAGAAATGGTCGACTCGGTGTTCCCTTCGACCTTAAAACGTCAGAGTACTCAACGTTGAAAAGGTTAAATAGGGAAATCCAACGAACAGTCGGGTCACGTCCTCCCGAGTCTCAAGGACGACTCTTCGGTAGGGGTGGACCTCTGCAAGTCCCATTATTCCGTGTTCTGGACACTCTTCTGCACAAGTCAAACCCTTCGATGGGTCTTCTCCCGTTAAAAGATCTAGGTCTTCTCTTCCTGGACACAACTATTTTACAAGACTAAGTACTTCTCCATCAACCTTACCAATCTAGTACGTACTCTCTTTCCTTTGTCATTTTCTACTCTGGTTATTTCATTCCTCTTAGAACACTTTTTAAACGACATGGTACGGTCCCACAACTTACGACTTCGTATAACACATCCCTACACTAAACATTCAGGTGCAAACTTTTTTCTAGTGGGGATCGTCGATACTCCAACCTAAATGTCTTTCCGTTTTACTCTCCGACTCTATAGTCATCCTAAAATACGACCTCTCCCTTCCCCTACCAATTCTTTTGTCAATATTACTACACCTTACACCGTGTCTTCATATTTCCTTATACTGTATGACATTATACCTGGGATGTGAATACCGTCTGGTACTGGGTACATTTAATTTTTAGGGGAATTATAGAACGACTACGATGTCATCTTCAATTGTGTGAGACGAAAAACTCGGTAGTAGAGGGAAAGACAACACTTTTAGACTCAAAGATCAATGAGAGTGTTAAATGGGAGGTAGAACATTAGAAAACCAGGTACAATTCATAACCAGATTGACGTATGGAACACATTTAGAAGTTCTGGATTTCTTAAAAAAAAAGTTTCCGTATTTTCCCTTAATTAAAAGATCATCAGCACATACCTACACTCTCAGGTATATCTTCCGACTCACGGTTTCTTAACTACGAAAAAACTCTCAGGGAACCTGATGTTTCTCTAGTTTGGTCAGTTAGGATTTCCTTTAGACAGGATTTATAAGTAACCTTCCTGACTACGACTTCGACTTTGACGTTTTGAAACAGTGGACTACGTTTTTCGGTTAAGTAATCTATTTGGGATTATGACCCTTTCTGACGTCCGTCCTCCTCTTCTGTCTTCTACTCTATCAAGTTACCGTAGTGACTGAGTTACCTGTGCTCAAACTCATTCGAGGTCCTCTGTCACTCCCTGTCTCTTCGGGACACAAGACACAAGCTACCCCAGAGTCTCAGGCTGTGTAGACTCGTTGACTTGTTGATACTTACTATTTATGTACGCAAAGATTTATATTTAATATACGAACTGAACAGAAAAAAATCATTTTTGAAAACAGACACATTCTGACCCATGGAACTCTTTCGGCGTTTAGAAATAGTTCTTCTAGATTTAGAAGGACTAGGTCTCTAGTTTGGGTCTAGAGGGTGTAATGTCCGTCTACGAAATGACAGACTCGGTGGTCCCTTCTGGTTTCCTTTTTTTTTTTTTTTGTGTCGAATTTAGTGTACGAGACGAATATGTTATAAGTTACATAACTTAATTTATTTAAATAACTCGAATTTGTGGACTTTATTTACATTCTTTTGAAATTTATTACGTTTTTATCAAAAAAATCGGAATTTATATATAAATTTACGTGAATAAGTGAAAAATTCCGGTTTTACTTCGTAAAGAAGGGGTGACTTTTAACTCCCCAATTCAACATTGAAAGACCCGGATAACCTGATTAAAAATGAAAATAAATACACAAATGTAAACCTCCCCCGTTATTACCATTTATACTATAATCGATCTTGAGCTTAAGATAGTGAAATATTTTGTGAAATATGAGCAGACTTTATCTATATAGTCTTTAATAATAAGAGTAAAAAGTTTCTCCTTTGACTCCTAGTCTCTCTAGTTTATTGAAAGGGTCACAGTGTCTCGATAGTCTACATATTGGTTTCCTAAGTACTATAAAACTTAGATAAAATATTAAAAAGGAAAAAACAACGACAAAACAACAACAACTCAGCGATTTAGTACAGACTGAGAAACTCTGAGGTATCTAACATCGGGTAGTAGGTACCCTAAAGGGTCCGTTCTTATGACCTCACTCAACGGTAAAGGAAAAGGTCCCCTAGAAGAACTGGGTCCCTAACTTGAGTGGAGAAGATGTAACCGTCGTCCAAGAAGGGACGACTCGGTGGATCCTTCGGGAAATAAAAAGGAATGAAATACAATTATTACATTGTCCCCCTTACGACCTACTCTGTCGACTCGAATGCGAAGTCCGACTTCCAATACTCCGGTCAAAGGGGAGTACACTTGGGACAAGAGTGGTAAGTGAACGAGACAATGACGTCCGGTGAAAGAGCAAGACAGACACGGACACACAAGGAATTCATGGATTACTGGATAGTCTGTACTTTTGGGACTACGTTCAGAACTGTTCATTACACTCTTTATTTACAAAAATAATAATAATAATCTTATATTTTCTCTTCATTCACCATAACTAGATTATTTTATTTGGTTGTGATAATTTTTTTTTTTTTGAGTACTATATAGTCAAAATTTAGTCGATGACTTACTTTTAATGGATCGAGTCTTCGACATTATTATTTCAAGTCATAAATAGTAGTAGTAGTAGTAGTAGTAATAGTATTAGTAGGATATTCCTTTTCCATGTACTACACTGGATTACATTATACAGTTTAGTTATGTTTCCTTTTTAGATTTGAGTTTTTGACGATATATCTAAAAAGATAAAAGAGAAAAGTTTACGTGTCTTTGTTTTCGGCATAACAAAAAAATTAACTATATATCAACGAAATCTCATAATATAATCAAAGTCCACATGATGTATGACTATATTATAAAATATCTAATATAAAGTAAATTTCAATATTTTACTGATAGAAATGAACACAACATTTTAACTGTGTATAATAGAACAAATGAAACATGTAACGTCAAATACAGAGTCAGGGTTTGAGGATAGAGTAGGGAAGGGTGATAGATGAGGGACAATTCAAGTCCAGCCAACTCAGCGAGTCAGCACAGGCTGAAAAACGCTGGGGTACTTAACGTCGTCCGGTTCGGAGGGACAGATAGTGGTTGAGGGCCTCAAGTTAGTCTGAGTGTAGGTAGCTCAGTCACTACGGTAGGTCGGTAGAGTAGGAGACAGTAGGGGAAGAGGAGGACTGGGGTTAGGGAGGGTCGTAGTCTCAGAAAAGGTTACTCAGTTGAGAACCGTACTCCAACGGTTTCATAACCTCAAAGTCGAAATCGTAGTAAGGAAGGTTTCTTTAGGGTCCCGACTAGAAGTCTTACCTGACCAACCTAGAGGAACGTCAGGTTCCCTGAGAGTTCTCAGAAGAGGTTGTGGTGTCAAGTTTTCGTAGTTAAGAAGCCACTAGTCGAAAGAAGTGTCAGGTTGAGAGTGTAGGTATGTACTGGTGACCTTTTTGGTTTCGGAACTGATCTACCTGGAAACAACGTACCTGGAAACAGAAACGAAAAATTGTACAATAGATTCAATCAGTATTGAAAGGAAGGTTCTTCATTTGCAGAATTAAAGTACCGACGTTAGTGGGTTTTATTTCAGATTGTGACAAAGGTGACAAACGGGTAGATAAACGGTACTTCGTTACCCTGGTCTACGGTACTAGAAGTAAAAGACTTACAACTCGAAATTCGGTAGAAAAAGTGAGAGGTGAAAGTCAAAGTAGTTCTCCGAAAAATCAAGGAGAAGTCAAAGGCGGTATTCCCACCACAGTAGACGTATAGACTTCAATAACTATAAAGAGGGCCGTTAGAACTGAGGTCGAACACGAAGAAGGTCGGGTCGTAAAGAGTACTACATGAGACGTATCTTCAATTTATTCGTCCCACTGTTACGGAACTGTATGAGGAAAAGGATAAACCTAGGTCAGACAACAAGGTACAGGTCAAGATTGACAACGAAGGACTGGACGTATGTCCAAAGAGTTCTCCGTCCAGTCCACCAGACCATAAGGGTAGAGAAAGTCTTAAAAGGTGTCAAAGAACACTAGGTGTGTCAGTTTCCGAAACCGTATCAGTTATTTCATCTTTATCTACAAAAAAAAAGACCTTGAGTGAATGAAAAAGGTACTAGGTCGCCTACAACCGTTAAACTACAGACCATAGAGACGGAAAAGATTTTGGTCGAACTTGTAGTCCTTCAAGTGCCAAGTACATAACGACTTCGGACCGTACATCTCAAAACTCGTAATGAAATGATCGTACACCCTACTCACGTTAGCACACCATCAAACTCGTTAGAAACCGTAACGGAAAGAAAC
This sequence comes from Capra ibex, assembly GCA_006410555.1. Lineage (NCBI taxonomy): Eukaryota > Metazoa > Chordata > Mammalia > Artiodactyla > Bovidae > Capra > Capra ibex. Next base: position 66,000,100 of record SJYO01048061.1, on the reverse strand, counting down.
CCTAACCCTACTTTTGACTGAAAAAGGTCAGGACACCGGAGACGACTCAAAAGGTTAAAACGACCGTATAACTCACGTCGTGAAAGTGTCGTGATAGAAAGTCCTAAACTTTATCGAGTTGACCTTAAGGTAGTGGAGGTGATCCAAACAAACTGAAGTGTAAGGTCCTATAGACCGAGATCCACTCACTAGTGTGGTAGTACTAATAGACCCAGTACTTCCAGATAAAACATGTCAAGAAGACACATAAGAACGGCGGAGAAGAATTATAGAATACGAAGACAATCCAAGTATGGTAAAGACAGGAAATAGCTCGGGTAGAAACGTACTTTAAAAGGGAACCCTAGAGATTAAAAGAACTTCTCTAGAGATCAGAAAGGGTAAGACAACAAAAGGAGAGAAAGAAACGTAACTAGTGACTCCTTTCGAAAGAATAGAGAAGAACAATAAGAAACCTTGAGACGTAAGTTTACCCATATAGCAAGGAAAAGACGAAAAGAAAAACGAAGAGAAGAAAAGTGTCGATAAACATTCCGGAGGAGTCTTTCGGTAAAACGAAAAAACGTAAACAAAAGGTACCCCTACCAGAACTAGGAACAGAGGACACGTTACAGTGCTTAGAGGAAGGTAACAAGTAGTCCGTGAGACAGATAGTCTAGATCAGGGAATTTAGATGAAGAGTGAAGGTCTTCGTGTGGCCGACACTACCTGGTGTGTCTTCGTACCGGTTCTCCTTGATGGGGAGTGGGTACCAGTCCCCACCGTCGGGTCTCCTCGATAGGGTACATATTCCTCACCGTCGACGTCACCACGTCCTCCCGGTTCTCCTCGATAAGGTGTAAGTTCCAGTCCTCCCCACCGGTACTCCTCTATGGGGAGCAGGTTCCATTCCTCGTCGCCGACACGAAACGACCTTGTTGACACTTCTCTATAGGGTGTAGGTTCATTCTCTTTAGGTTCATTCTACCATCCACAACACTCTTCTGTCTTTGTGACTTTGGTATTAGTGTCTTTTGATCAGTTAGGCTAGTACGTTACTTTGATTCGGTACGGCACACCCCGGTGGGTTCTACCCACCCAGTACCACCTTTCCAGACTGTCTTACACCGGGTGACCTCTTCCCTTTCCGTTTGGTAAAGTCATAAGAACGGAACTCTTGGGAACTTGTCATGCCTTTCCGTTTTACTATCCTATGACTTTCTCCTTGAGATGTCCAGCCATCTACGGGTTATACGATGACCTCTAGTCACCTCTTTATTGTGGACTTTCTTACTTCCCTACCTCAGTTTCGTTTTTGTTATGGGTCAACACCTACACTGACCACTATCTTCGTTCCAGGTTGCGACATTTCTCGTTATAACTTATCCTTGGACCTTACAGTCCAGATACTTAGTTCCGTTTAACCTTCACCAGTTTGTACTCTACCGTTCTCACTTGCAACTGTAAGATCCTTAGTCTCTTGGTTTTACCTGACGTTACCCACTTAAATTGAGTCTAATGGTAATATAGATGATGACACCCGTCCTTGGGTAATCTTCTTTACCTCATCGGTAGTACCAGTTTTTTTCTCAGGTTTTACGTCATGAACCTACCTTAGAGTTTTTACTGTCTTACTAGAGACAAGTAAAGGTTCCGTGTCGTAAGTTATAGTGTCATTAGGTTCAGATACGGGGTTGGTCATTGCGACTTCTTCGACTTCAACTTACCAAGATATTTCTGAATGTTCTGGAAAAATCTTGATTGTGGGTTTTTTCTACAGGAAAAATAATGTCTCCTGACCTTAAGTTTTCATCCTTCAGTTCTTTGGGGACCTCATTGTCCGTTTAAACCGGAACCTTATGCCTTACTTCGTCCCGTTTCTGATTATCTCAAAACGGTTCTTTTACGTGACCAGTATCGTTTGTGGGAGAAGGTTGTTGTGTTGTCTTCTGAGATGTGTACCTGTAGTGATCTACTAGTTGTGACTTCAGTCTAACTAATATAAGAGACGTCGTTTTCTACCTCTTCGAGATATGGCAGTTGTTTTTGTTCTGGTCCTCGACTGACACCGAGTCTAATACTCGAGGAATAACGGTTTAAGTCTGAATTTAACTTCTTTCGCCCCTCTTGGTGAGCTGGTAAGTCCATATTGGATTTAGTTTAGGGAATACTAATATGTCACCTTCACTCTTTAATATTATGATCATGTTACATTTACGATACATCTATCAACACTTCTCTTATATTGACAGTACATTTATCAAGGACCGTACGTCATTTAAGTTCAAAACGTCAAACGTTAAAAAAACCGTAAAAAAAAAAAAAAACATTATAAAAGGTAAGAGTCAACCAACATAGGTACCTACACTTTGGTCCCTATGCTAAAGTTAATCGATTTCGAAACTGAGAACTGTAAACGGGGTTAAGATACGACTTAAGAGGAGACGAGTTCAAAGAGGTACTCATACAATCCATCAATCTTATACTGTTTCCACAAGTCTTTACCGTCACCGATTTTCTGTTCCTTCCCTTTTCGGACTCTTTTATCCTGTTTCCTTCCAGGTTTCTGCCCTCACTCCTAGAGTCCATTTTGTTTGTCGTGAGAACCGATCGAGTTAAATGTATTCCGTCCTGGTCCCCCTCCTCTTTTTTGTATATTTTCACCTCGGTGTTAACCCAACCCCCTGAGAGAAGAGAAGTGCAGAAAACCCAGTTGTACTGGAGTCTGGAGTTCCTACATAAAAGGAAATGAAAGATTTATTTTCACTCGACATTGTACCTCGACATTGTGACCAGGTAGACAGCGAAGTTTAAAAACAACAGTACTCTGTCTTGACTCCTTTAATATGTGAGCATAAATTGGACCGACTTTGTTGGAACCACACCGGGGACGTTTCTCCTCCGGTTCGTGTCTTCCTCCGGTTGAGTCTGCTCCACCTTCGACTTACTTTTCTTTTGGACCGCGTCCCCTTCACTGTTCTTCGGGTCTCACGACCTTTGGTCCTGTCGTTTTTTGTTTGAGTCATCTTTAGAGTGCACCGAGTCAGAGTCTAAGACCTTCTGGAGGTCAATTCCATCCTATAGGGGTGAGGATATCGCCCTGCGTACGGATTGTTTTAGAATTAAGGAAATGTTAAAGAGAAAAGAACGAAGGAACTTGGGGGGCACTTGTCCGTTCGTCGGTACCCACGTTAACGCCCTGAGACCGTCCCCGATGAGAAGTCACATGGGGTTTCCGAGACGATAGACGACCCGGGGTCATCGATAATGGATTCGGTCACCCTCAAGAAGACAGGAATTAGAAGAAACACGGTTCCTAGTCCAGTTACTTTTGACACTCGTGTGCAGTCCATAAATCGTCTAAAAGGTCGTTCAGTACTTCCCCTAAGGAACCGTACAAAAGGGGTGATGAAAAAGGAGGACAGGAAGTCGAGGAGAGAGGGTCCTGAACTCTGACCGGTTTTGGGTTTCACGGACCGAAGTCCTGGATTACTTCGAGTCCGAGACTACAGAGTAACGTTTTTAAGTCAATTCCTTGTCACTATCCATTCTCCACCTAAACAAGACTATATCTCTCTTCGTGTGAGACGTCCCACATTCGGTAACGTCTCCCGTTCACGAAACCGGTTTCTTACACCACACCGATCAAAAAAGGTCGATCCACTTAAGTATACGATTACTCACCCTCGTAGTAGGGTTGGTAACCCCTTGGTGGGTGAGGAGGTAGAAACTCGGAACCCTGACAGGACGGTGGACCTACACAGTAATCGAACGTCAAACCCCTGGTGTCAGATCAACTTAAACTGAACAATAGAACCTGGGTAAACTAAAATTAGTCAAATACAATACGGAAACGGGATACAGTAAGAAAGTTTTCAACACGGGATGGAGGAAGGGAGGACAAAGTACGAGAAAAGGACTCGGGTAAGGTCCGGGTATTACAACGGAGATGTTAGAAGACCTCCCTGTTGGTCTTTTATCAACCGGGAACCCTCCCTTTATGAGAAACTATAGGTTAGGGAGATCTATAAGTATGGAAATAGGAGGTACAAAGGATGTTGTACATGTGGTAGTCGCAGAGAGTCACTTGGGCGATCCCGTCCTCTGTCCTTGTGTCCGTGTGTCACGGACGATCTTCAGGTAGACAACCGTAGAGAAGTTTTCGTTGACCCGAAGGTCCCTATTACAAACGGTGAAACCCTCAATCTGGACGTCCGGTAAACCCGGGTTTCGGAATGGTGGGAAGAGGATTTCAATGTTTGTATGGGGTCCTAGTTTAGAGGTGAGGTGAAAATACCTAATAGACCAGACAACGGAGAATAGTTAAACAAGAATTCGGTGAATGATTGAGGATGTTGGTCCTGAGACGGGGGAACAACCGTTGTAACGAGGTGGGATGAATAATTTTATGAGAATCACGGGGATTGTCCCGGTCTATTGGGTGAGGAAACAGTAAGGAAGACAATAATGGATTTCACTTTCTTTGACCTTCAATTCAACAGTCAGAACAGACTGAGAAACGTTGAGGAACCTGACTTGGGTAGTCCGACTTTAGGTACCCTAAGAGGTCCGTTCTTATGACCTCACCAGACGGTAAAGGAAGAGGTCCCCTAGAAGGACTGGGTCCCCAATACGATCACTTCACAAACGGTAACCTTTGTGGGATTCGACGAGAATACCTCCTGATCCACTCCTTTAGTCACTGTATGGAAGGGAATCTCGTCATTCTCCTATTCCGAATACCGAGTAAGTGGTCCAAGGGTCAGAGTCCCGTGTCCGAACTTTATGAGACGTAATACAACAGATAAGGGTAGACGCCACTTGTTTGACCGTTGTTCAATTTTAATGTTGGGGAATTAGGATTGGTCGTGACCGGTGTGACCTCTTGAAGTCAAGTCAAGTCAAGTCAAGATAGTGAGTCAGCACAGGCTGAGTAACACTGGGGTACTTAGTGTCGTGTGGTCCGGAGGGACAGGTAGTGGTTTAGGGCCTCAAGTTTTTTGAGTGTAGGTAGCTCAGTCACTACGGTAGGTCGGTAGAGTAGGAGACAGCAGGGGAAGAGGAGGACTGGGGTTAGGGAGGGTCGTAGTCTCAGAAAAAGTTACTCAGTTGAGAAACGTAGTCCATCGGTTTCATAACAACAAAGTCCAAATCGTAGTAGGGAAGGTTTCTTTAGGGTCCCGACTAGAAGTCTTACCTGACCAAGCTATAGGAACGTCGGGTTCCCTGAGTGTTCTCAGAAGAGGTTGTGGTGTCAAGTTTTCGTAGTTAAGAAGCCACGAGACGAAAGAAGTGTCAGGTTGAGAGTGTAGGTATGTACAGTAACCTTTTTGGTATCGGAACTGATGTGCCTGAAACAACCGTTTCATTACAGAGACGAAAAGTTATACGATATATTCAACCAGTTTTGAAAAGAAGGTTCCTCATTCGTAGAAAAATAAAGTACCGACATCAGTGGTAGACGTCACTAAAAACTCGGGGGGGGGGGGTTATTTCAGACTGTGACAAAGGTGACAAACGGGTAGATAAACGGTACTTCGTTACCCTGGTATACGGTACTAGAAGCAAAAGACTTACAACTCGAAGTTCGGTTGAAAAAGTGAGAGGTGAAAGTCAAAGTAGTTCTCCGAAAAATCAAGGAGAAGTGAAAGACGGTATTCCCACCACAGTAGACGTATAGACTTCAATAACTATAAAGAGGACCGTTAGAACTGAGGTCAAACACGAAGAAGGTCGGGTCGTAAAGAGTACTACATGAGACGTATCTTCAATTTATTCGTCCCACTGTTAGATGTTGGAACTGTATGAGGAAAAGGATAAACCTAGGTCAGACAACAAGGTACAGGTCAAGATTGACAACGAAGGACTGGACGTATGTCCAAAGAGTTCTCCGTCCAGTCCACCAGACCATAAGGGTAGGGAAAGTCTTAACAGGTGTCAAAGAACACTAGGTGTGTCACTTTCCGAAACCGTATCAGTTATTTCATCTTTATCTGCAAAAAGACCTTGAGAGAATGAAAAAGGTACTAGGTCGTCTACAACCGTTAAACTACAGACCATAGAGACGGAAAAGATTTTGGTCGAACTTGTAGTCCTTCAAGTGCCAAGTACATAACGACTTCGGACCGAACATCTCAAAATTCGTACTGAAATGATCGTACACTCTACTCACGTTAACACGGCATCAAATTCGTAAGAAACCGTAACGGAAAGGAACTTTAACCTTACTTTTGATTGGAAAAGGTCAGGACACCGGTGACGACTCAAAAGGTTTAAACGACCGTATAATTCACGTCGTGAAAGTGTCGTAGTAGAAAGTCCTACACGTTATCGAGTTGACCTTAAGGTAGTGGAGGTGATCGAAACAAGTAACATTACAAAAGATTCCGGGTGAACTAAAGTGCAAGGTCCTACAGACCGAGATCCACTCACTAGTGTGGTAGCGCTAATAGAACCAGTACTTCTAGAAAAAAACATGTCAAGAAGCCACATAAGAACGGTAGAGAAGAATTATAGAAGACGAAGACAATCCAGGTATGGTAAAGACCGGAAATAGCTCGGGTAGAAACGTACTTTACAAGGGAGCTATAGAGTTTTAAAAAACTTCTATAGAGATCACAAAGGGTAAGACAATAAAAGGATATAAAGAAACTTAACTAGAGACTCTTCCGAAAGAATAGAGAAGAACGATAAGAAACCTTGAGATGTAAGTTTACGAATATAGAAAGGAAAAGAGGAAACGAAAAGTGAAGAGAAGAAAGGTGTCGATAAACATTCCGGAGGGGTCTGTCGGTAAAACGAAAAAACGTAAACAAAAGGTACCCCTACCAGAACTAGGGACAGAGGACATGTTACAGTACTTGGAGGCAGGTTTGAAGTAGTCCGAGAGATAGATAGTCTAGATCAGGGAATTTAGATAAAGAGTGAAGGTGGAATATCAGTATTCCCTAAACTAAATCCAGTATGGACTTATCAGATCACCAAAAGGAATGAAAGAAGTCAAATTCAGATTTAAACCGTTATTCCTCAAGTATTAGACTCGGTGTCAGTCGAGGACCAGAACAAAAACAACTGCCATATCTCGAAGAGGTAGAAAACGACGTCTCTTATATTAGTTAGACTGAAGTCACAACTATTAGATCACTACAGGTACACATCTCAGAAGGCAACACAACAACCTTCTCCCACAAACGATACTGGTCACGTAAAAGAACCGTTTTGAGATAATCAGAAACGGGACGAAGTAAGGCATAAGGTTCCGGTTTAAACAGACAATGAGGTCCCCAAAGAACTGAAGGATGAAAACTTAAGGTCAGGAGACATTATTTTTCCTGTAGAAAAAACCCACAATCAAGATATTTCCAGAACATCCAGAAGTATCATGGTAAGTTGAAGTCGAAGAAGTCGCAATGACCAACCCCGTATCTGAACCTAATGACACTACAACTTACGACACGGAACCTTTACTTGTCTCTAGTAAGACAGTAAAAACTCTAAGGTAGGTTCATGACGTAAAACCTGAGAAAAAAACTGGTACTACCGATGAGGTAAAGAAGATTACCCAAGGACGGGTGTCATCATCTATATTACCATTAGACTCAATTTAAGTGGGTAACGTCAGGTAAAACCAAGAGACTAAGGATCTAACAACTGCAAGTGAGAACGGTAGAGGACAGACTGGTGAAGGTTAAACGGAACTAAGTATCTGGACTGTAAGGTCCAAGGATAAGTTATAACGAGAAATGTCGCAACCTGGAATGAAGATAGTGGTCAGTGTAGGTGTTGACCCATAACAAAAACGAAACTGAGGTAGGGAAGTAAGAAAGTCCACAATAAAGAGGTGACTAAAGGTCATCACACAACCCATGGATGGCTGGACACCTCAAGGAGAAAGTCATAGGATAGTAAAACGGAAAATTATGATAAGTACCCAAGAGTTCCGTTCTTATGACTACACCAAACGGTAAGGGAAGAGGTCACCTGGAGTAAGACCTCTGGAACCCCTACGGGTAGAGATCATGTCACCAGGGTCCTCCAGCTGGACGGAGCTGAACGGATCCCTAGACCGGGAGTTTTCCAACAGTACGGAGTTCGACGAGTCGCTAGGTGGTAAAGTCTCCAGGGTCTTCCAGTTGTACGGAGCTGGATGGGTCCCTGGGTTAAGAGCCCTCCAGTTGTACGGAGTTCGACGGACCCCTAAACTAGAGGTCCTCCGACAGTACGTAGTCGGACGGACCCCTAGACATGGGACTGGACCCCTACGGACCCAGAGTCAAAAGTTGTCATGACCCATCCTATTCAGAGTTTTCTGAGTTTTTCAGGTGGGTTTCTTTAACTTCTTTCGAATAATGAAAAAAAGTAAAGGAGGGACAGTAGTGACAGAAAGTCTACCCTTTACTGATTAGGTGAAGAGTTGTCTGTAGGAAATCTACGTAGGAACTATTGACCTTCGACAAACTAGGAGATTGAGATTCTTCAGTGAATTTTATGAAAACACGGGGACGCACCGGTACGATAGGAGACCTCCTGTTCCTTGTGACCGGACTCCTATCCTCAAATCTAATCTTATGGTAGAACGTCGATCTGAATAAGACGTTTTCTCTTTCCTTTGTCTATTTCTAGGGGATACAGGTTTAAAAGAAGGTTGATTCTCTATACTTCCTTGAGACAGAATTCATACGCTAACAACATATGGGATTTTCACTCGGATAATCTGTTTACCACAATCCGGATCTGTCAGTTCTCTTCCTTGGGAGGAAACTTCCAAGTGGAGGGTGTCGACGACTCGACGGACCACGAGGAAGGAACATAGGTTCACACGGGGGTATAGACCCTCGTGGGGAAGATGTTTTCGGTCGAACTCATACAAGGAATCAGTTTTGACCTCTTCTTAGACCTGGTTGCGTCTAGGTATTCGGGAAGAGGGAGAATGTTGGTTCTGTCTAGTTTGTTCTGGACCCTTCGATATGTCTACTGGGTCCGTTTATATATCTATGTAAGGTTGTGTAATGGAACCGGAAACTGAACTGCACCTTCCTATAGTACCAGTATAAATCAGTTTGAAATAGACTGGGACTCGTATGATCCCAGAATTTCGTTCGGACTTCTATACGATATTACGAAGTGTACAGTTTGTTATTTATGGGTCATCCCCTTTGACGTCAGGGGAGAAGTCTGGGATTAACCTTAATATTACTAGGACTCGTGTAGACCATTTCCCTAGTAAAAGATTAGACACACTTCCGTCCTGACTTCCTTCGGGTCGTTTTTCATTAGTCGATACGGGTCCAGAGTCGTTATTGAGACCTCGGGTTGCTCTTGGGGTAACGGAAAGATCTTTCCGATTTTCTCCGGGAGGTTTTCAAATGGTTAGACCTAATTCTGAGAATGTTCCCTGCCCACTAAAATTTCCTTTTTAAGGACGGGGTAACACGTAGTCTGTATTCCTATCAATGTTGTCGATGTTGTCGTCCTGGGACGTCGGAGAAACCTACTCTACCAGGTCTGTTGGTGGTTATGGAAAATATTGTCTCTTGTCCTCTCCCTTCGGTTCCGGGTCCTTTCCCTCTTTTCCTTCTCTGTTCCGTACGTGTCGACGACCGGTGGGAGGTCCCTTCGGGACACCGTTTGGGACTCAGGAACTTCCTGTTCCGTACTCCGTTTACGGATTAGACATCTGTCCGTCCTGTAACCCGGTCTCACAGGTTTGGTACTGTTCAGAAGATTTTACCGAACGATGTTTACGTAACCCGTAATGAATAATAGAGGTAACACAGACCTCCGGAGCCAGAAGTCCTTTACATTTCAGTTTGTTAAGAATTTTAGTCGCTATTTTTTCTATTGAGTCCTCTGGAGGGACCCTACCTTCCTCCCAAATGGTTATCGAGAGGAGACGTGGGTACGACGGGGATTCCTTGTCCAACCAGAATCAGGAATACTCTACGATATACCCTCTGGAAAACAATACAGATACTGGAGAAGGATCTAGGTCTCCGAGTCTTAGAGACCAGAATATGGTACCGGTGACCCGTTAAGGTTGTTCTATATGTAAACAACACACAGTTGGTCCTGGAGTTTCTAAGATTTCAGAGAGGTGATATACGAGGTCCCTGAGTTCGGGGTTAATTTCAGACCTTTCCACCCAGGGGTTTCAGAGTTGAAGTCGGGTGTACCTTCCCGGGGATGGGACATTATAAAAGATGGGGGTGTCGTCAATTCCATGGTCCTGTACTAAGGGTCTAAGTGATGGTACTCAGTTCGGTACCTTCTTTTGTCTTCTCTTGTGAGTTATGTGGATACTCGGGGACCCTCTAGAGTCTATGGATAAGTCTTGACGTTTACTCACGGTAGGATTATTTGTGGGGGTTTTAGATCAAAGACCCCCATTCTAAAGAGTCCTGTCGAGAGTTCTCGGTCGTGTCGAACCGTCCCAAACATGAGGTTTTGTCTGTCCTTTATCTAGAGGACTAGGGACTTCTTTCTCCTTGAACCGAGTAGAACTTACTCTACACAACAAAGACGCATTTATGGAGGTCGATTCAATTTCTTTCAGAGTGTCAAGAGTTCTTTTTGTAAGTCTGGGATGTCCTAGAGTTTCTTACTCGACCTCTCAAGAACCCCACCGATGTTAGAGAGAAGCCCCTTATAAGGACCACTACCCTTAAGCCTAAACCGATTACGGGGATGATCAGGAACAATAGTGGTATAACTACGACGAATACTAACCGGGTACAAAATAACTAATAGATTAGGTAAAACAGAGACGAGTCCAGTTATTCGATGTTGTACGTCACGGTCAAGTTGTTCCTATATATTTTGATGTCGGCTGGTACTTCGACATTGTGGTCAGAAAAGTTCCCGATATTGTGACCAGGTAGACTCCCGACATTGTGACCGGGCGGTGAAGTTTAAAAACAACACTACTCTGTCTTTACTTCTTTAATGTGTGAGGGGACTGTTTATACGTACATGGAAATCAAAATTTGAAAGGATTAAAACGACAAGTCCCTCTGTGACGAAACCCTTCATAGGGTCCACAAGAATAAACGAAGTTCATAGGATGAGAAACGGAACGAACACTGAAATTGAAGGTAGTTCTCCACTTGGTCAAAAAGTCTATTGAGATGGACACAAACATAGAGTCGGGTTCGTTTACAATCTACAGACTGGAACTCATTCAATGAAATTGCAAAGATATGAAGGTAAAGGAGTTGCTATTGTACTTCTATTATCTTTACAGACGAAATCCCACCATACTACTCTAATTTACAGTTACCGTTTACTTTATTGTGTAGTGAGATGACGACCACAGTAACCATAGGGTAAACCTTCTTAGGATTAAAAAAATTTTTTTTAGGAGTATAAATTCTATATAATTAATTGTTCCTGAGTAACCTCAAGTTTCATTCGTTATCTTTTTAACTGTTTGATAATAATCACAGTAGAGGCGAGAAGTGTTTTACGAGTGAAATTCATTTTGTACTTTTCTTTCAAGTAGAATGGTTCTTCCGGAAGTGAAAGACGAATTGAGTTGATGTCTGTCCGAGACCGGACTGAGGTCCGGAGACTGAAAAGTATTCTATAAATGAATCGTTTGAACGTTAACGTTTAAGAAAGAGACGGAGAAACTCTACATTTAGAAACTGGTGTTTCCTTACATAAAGACCTTATGGACTCTCAGTATATAAACTTTACATTAATAGGGGGTTAGAAGACCGATTGAAGATATCACTATTAATCGTTTATGTCTATTGGAGTCACTGGTTTGGAGGGGTGATTACAAGAGATCAGGAAAACATAGTTGAGTAGGGTCGTAAATTGTTGAGAGAACGTAAAACAAAAAGGGCATTTCAACTCAAGTCAGAAAGAGAGAATAACGTTACCAGAAACTATATCAGAATAACTGAGAAATTGACCATCTTAAAAAAACAATAGTGTCTTTGACAGAGGTCCCAGTCTTAAATAATGTAATAATACATATTTCTTAATATCATCAGACAATTCAAAAGTCTCTTCCTTCAGTATTTTTAAGTTATTCTTAAATATAAATATAAAAGTAAAAGGTATCTATCAATAGTTAAAACTGTGGTACAATTTATGAACTGTCCTAATTAAAAAGTTAGTAAAATATTATACAGAAAATTGAACGAAATAACAAAGTTAATAGGAATACTTCAATTAAAGTAAAAAATGACTACACAGTCTAGGTGTTTAACATCGTTTAACGAAGTGAGTATACACAGTACGTATATTAACTGAACTACGATATCAAATTCTGGACAATACCATTAATTAGTTTTCTCGAATTAAGATGAAATTCTACTTCTGAGTTCTTTCGTAAAGATAAAGAAATTAGTAATCGAACTAGAATCTTAATTTGTATTAAATACTCTATTTAACAGCATTCATGTTGTCGAATGACAATTTCAAAGTCAATGTTAAATAATTATATATCACAATTAGTTATATTATTTTTATAAATATATAAGATGAAAATATGTATAAAGTACACTATTCATGTGTTTTATTCAAAAAAATTTTTCACATCTACAGTATTTAATAATCTCTTTGCGTTTAGTTTTGATGTTACTTTATAGTGGGTGTGGACTGTCTTACCGGTATGAAATTTTTTTGGATGTTTATTGTTTACGACTTCTCCCACACCTCTTTTCCCTTGGGTGGATATAACAATCACCCTTACATTTAACCACGTAGACCATACCTCTTGTCACACCTTCAGAGAGTTCTTTGATTTTTATTTCAACGGTATACTAGGTTGTTGGGATGAGGGTCCGTATATAGGTCTACTTTGATATTAAATTTTTCAATGTACGTATTGGATACAAGTATCGTCGTGACCAACGTTATCGGTTGTGTGTTTTTGTTAAATACACAGGTCACTGTCTACTTATCTTTTTCTACACCCTGTCATTCAAAGGATGTATGCTTACTCAAGGAAAGAATCTCGCACAAGTATTCAGGTTTAAAAAGGATGTCGGTTGTTTCAATCGGATCCATGGGTTGATTGTGTTAGTCGATAAACACGATACGAGTTAGTGAGTCCGTACAAACTGTAAACGTCGGGGTACCTGACATCGGGAGGTCCGAGGAGACAGGTACCCTATAAGGTCCGTTCTTATGACCTCACCCAACTGCAAGGGATGGGGTCCCCTAGAAGGGGTGGGTTCCTAGTTTGGATACAAAGAACTTAGAGGACGTAATCGTTCACATAAGAAATGGTGATCACGGTGGACCCTTCGGGTCTAACCGAAATATTATGACGTCATATCATCCAAATATTATAAAAAGTGTATTTATTATATATTCTTTCGTCGGTTTTTTATTTCGTTTGTAAAATTTAGAGTGTCATGTCATGGAACTTTTCATACTATTATGTCATCTTGTCGTCCGTATGTCCCCGACCACTCTTCTCAATACCTGACCTCCTCCCTGTCCTTCACCTTCTACCATCTCGACTTCCTAATAATCGTTTTCCTCTACCTCCCGTTCGACTCTAAAGTTAGTACGGACTACAACTACCGTGTCCAAGACTAAGGAACGACCTAAGTCAAGATAGATGGGAGAACTTTTTTACTAGGTCACTACAGACCCATCATCGAATTTAAAAAAAAAAAAAAAAGGAGTAGTATCTACCGTGACATCATGACCTAACGTAAGACTTACCGACGACGTTGGAGACACATGTTAAGATATAATCCAAGGACACGAAATTTTTGATTATCATGGTAGAACTTATTGATTGTCACAGAGGAGAAGAGGAAGTAAAGGACACTATACTTAGAGAATCCAAGAAGCCAAATGGAGAAGGAGAACGGAGAGAAACAGGAAAGAGACCCGGGGGTCAAGGTAGTCCAGTAATCGTTCGAGGATCACAACATGTTGTTCCTCAAGTTACTTCAACTGGAGAACATCTAGGATGAGGTCGACCAGTACTTCCAATGGTTCAGCGACTTCTGGAAACTCTGAGGAGAAAGTGACAGAGTTTCGACGTTTTCAGTACTTGTTTACCACCCGTTTACAAGAAGATTTGAGGTAAGTATCACTGTCGACGTTGGAGTACGGTTCGTTTCAGTTACAGAAATACCGGAACATCTACGATATCAAGAAGGTTTTAACAGTGTTCCAACAAGAACTAAGTAGTGAGTGGAAATGACAGACTACTTTTAACACTACATTTATTATAAAGAACTCTCAGCGATATTGAGGGACCAGGTATCCAATCTACTTGTTACACCATAAGTCACCGTCTACATGATGAAATTGAACTCTACTTTCAGTAGGTCCCTATCCCCCACTAGGTTTCGTAATACCTCGTCGTTTGCTTACAACTTACCCTGAAGAAAGAGGTTCGTTATAAAGAGATGGTGGTCCTATTTCACAACTTTTTTAGTCAGGACCTTTTATCGAACGTATTGCGTCCAAAACCTCAACGAGAAGGTGTATTCTTCTTTTCTCGGGAATCGATACAAAAATTCCCAAGAACCCAAGAGACTTACTATTTGATTCTGTCCGAAGACGAAGTATAACGACCTTCATAACGGTAGTTCGTTGTTTCTATCAGATAGGAAACGATGAAAAATTGGACCGTAGTTGAAAAGGAAGAATGACTACATTGAAGCCAGACCATAGGAGAAGACCATGTCAGAACAGAATAGGTGTAATTTTTGGAGGGACCCATTTCTACGTGGAAGTAGTTTTAAACAGTTTCACAAAATCATTTAAGGGTCCGTCAATGGTATAGAATTTAACGACGGAGTGATGGATAGTTATAACATTATAATACTTCTAACCGAGATCAGAACTTGGTTACTTTAGTTAGTACCGATCGTGATTTTCTATTTGATTTTCTAAGAAAGAACACAAAGAAGAAGTTCAGAAGTATATCCAAAAATCAAAAGAGAACTTAATCGTAATTTGATTCACACTGAGCTACGACTAAGACGTAGGTGTGTAACTCTTCAAAGAGGTAGAGGAGACAGTGAAAAGGTACGAAGAAGTTATAATAGCAGTTGTAGTTACCGTGTTACTAACACAGAAACAAGAAACCTTAGGACGGTAACCAACTTACTAAGTACAATATTCTGGTTCACTGTAGATGATAGAAAAGTGGAAACAAAGGTAACAATAGAGAACGGTTAAGAATCGTCATGATCGATGTAGTGACAACGAAAATATAAACGAAGGTCTGTAGGACCTGAACCCCTTTTTTTTTTTTTTTTTTTCTATGACATGATGAAGTGAGATATGGTCACAGGGGTTGGGGGTATCGACCAATCCTTGGTCCCACGTGTCGTCCTCAATCTACCAGGTCACTTCAAAGGGTGTACTTGGTAGGGGAGTGGTAGGACACCTTTTTAACAGAAGGTACTTTGACCAGGGACCTCGATTTTTCCAACCCCTACCGACGAGGTATGTTGTGGTATGTGTTTTCGTACCAGTGAACATCTCCTATGTATACGTAATGTTACATGTGGTCTGTGTACTTGATGAAACACCATAACCTGTACGTTTGCGTGTAAACGTAGAAACTCAAACGTTGAACTTCTAAACATATATCACTTTAAAAACACGTATATATAATACATATATGTGTGTCTATATATACGTTTATATATATATTATTTTATAATGAGGTAGTAATTTTTCTTATTTCATTATGGTATGCGTCGTTGTACTCATCCGGATCTATAATAGTATGATTTACTTCATTCAGTCTTTCCGTTTATAGTATAGTACGGTGAACATACACTTTAGTTTTGATACTACGTTTACTTGTATAGATACTTTGTCTTTATCTGAGGGTCTAAGTCTCTTGTATAAACACTAACAGTTCCCACTCCTCTCAACCCCTCTTTGTTTGACCCTAAATCCTGATCGTCTACGTTTTATAATATATATCCTGTCTATTTGTTGTTCCAGACTGACATATAGTGTTCCTTAATATAATTAACACTAATTTGGTATTAAAATATTAAGATACTATTAACGGTAACCATTAAACTATCTATGACGTGAATCGTCGTCGTCGTCGTGACTAAGACATCTAACGAAACCCATCACATCAGTAAAAGTGTCATAACTAAGAAGGTTAGGTTGGTGTACCATATATAGAGATTGACACAGTGGAAACTAAAGAAAGTAGTCATAGAAAGTCAAAAGACTCATGTCCAGAAAACGGAACAATCCATCCAAATAAGGATCCTTAAAATAAGAAAACTACTTTATCATTGCCCTAACAAAGGAACTAAAGAGGAAGACTGGAAAACGACAATCATATATCTCTATATTCTATTAAAACACGTAATTAAAACACAGGACTTTGAAATGGTTTTAGTAAAAAAAAAAAAAAACGGTGTGGTGTACAGAACACCAAGAATCAAGGGACCGGTCCCTAACTTGAGTCCTTATTTCAGACCCGGGTTGTCACTTTCATGGTGCAAGATTGACGACCCGGTTGTCCCTTAGGGGGATAGGAATAGAAAATTATTGGATTAATTATATCATGTAAAAGATAAGGTTTATTCACTTTTTCACTTTCAACGAGTCAGAACAGACTGAGAAACGTTGTGGTACCTGACATCGGACGATCCAAGGAGACAGGTACCTTAAGAGGTCCGGTCTTATGACCTCACCCCTCGGTAAGAGAAGAGGTATCTTAGAAGGGTTAGTTCCCTAGTTTAGGTCCTATCCTCTTGATATTAATTTAGATATCAAGATATTGATATTAATTTAGATATTCCCCTGTTGTCTCCTACTCTACCAACCTACCGTAGTGACTGAGTTACCTGTACTCAAACTCATTTGAGGGCCTCAACCACTACCTATCCCTCCGGACCACACGACGTCAGGTACCCAACGTTTCTCACTCTGTTTTGACTCGTTGACTTGATTTGACCTAATTTAGATTGTGATACTAGTGTTTTATTTATGTACATTACTTTTCGTTATATATTTAGACTTAATCATTAGTCACTAAAGTTATACGTTATTTTCTCTTTTATCTTATACTCTTCATAAGAGTTGTAGTGAGTAATAATCTCTTTACGTTTAGTTTTGGTGTCACTCCATGGTAAAGTGTGGTCAGTCTTACCGTCGCTAGGTTTTCAGATGTTCGTTATTTGCGACCTCTCCCACACCTCTTTTCCCTTGGGAGAATGTAACAAACACCCTTACGTTTGATCATGTCGATGATACCTCTTGTCACACCTCTAAGGAATTTTTTGATGTTTATTTTGACGGAATACTGGGTCGTTAGGGTGACGACCCGTATGTGTGACTCCTTTGGTCTTAACTTTCTCTGTGCACATGGGGTTACAAGTAGCGTCGTGACAAATATTATCGGTCCTGTACCTTTGTTGGATCTACAGGTAGTCGTCTACTTACCTATTCTTTCGACACCGTGTATATGTGTTACCTCATAATGAGTCGGTAATTTTTCTTATGTAAACTTACTCAAGATTACTCTACCTACTTTGACCTCGGATAATATGTGTCACTTCAATCGCTCTTTCTTTTTATGGTTATCTCATACGATTGTGTATATATACCTTAAATCTTTCTACCATTACTATTGGGACATACGCTCTATCGTTTTCTCTGTGTCTACAAATCTTGCCTGAAAACCTGAGACACCCTCTCCCTCTCCCACCCTTCTAAACCCTCTTACTGTAACTTTGTACATATGATAGTACATTCTTTGTCTAGCGGTCAGATACAAGCTATGTCCTATGTCCTATGAACCCCGACCACGTGTCCCTACTAGGTCTCTCTACTATACCCCACCCTCCACCCTCACCCCAAGTCCTAACCCTTGAGTACATGTGGGCACCGACTAAGTACAGTTACATACCGTTTTGGTTATGTCATAACATTTCGTTTTATTTTTAATTTTAATTTTTTTCTTTCATACCCTTGAATTTTTTTTTAGTCAATCTAAAAATTTATAAAGATTTCATTCGTGTTTTATGTAGTATCAATAAACTGGGGTTTAATGTAAAAGAGTGAAAAGATAACTAAAACATTCTTATTTCAAATAAAATTAAACTTGAAGTTTTCTTTTTCAGGTTGTATAAGAATTATTGAATAAAAATTATTTAGTATGGATTTAAATGAACTGAAATGAAAAATCGACAACATAAATTGTTTTCTCCTCTGAAGGTTAATATCACCGTTTCCTCTTTTTGTCAGTTATATTTTTATATTGAATACTTAATAAAAGTTTAAAATTTGTTCGGTACGAGTATATTAAACGTCCACAGTAAAATCTCTGTGTTATCTGATACATGGGTTAATGTAAGAAAAAAGTCTGTTGTCAAACGTTAGTTCTCTTATACACTACTCCAAATTAGTTTCTAATCTTGAAAAATTAATTTATCCCGGAAAACACTAATCAGTAAACTGTAATTAATGACAAAATGAACTTAAGGAAAACTAAACATTTTCCGGGACTCGTGACGTTTTTAATATAGCATAGTGTCTTTAACAACTATTAATTTTGTTTTCGAACAGAAGTCGTCGGGTAGTGTATGGAATTTTTTCTTGTAGTAAAATTTACCATTTACCGACGGAATCTATTTGTCTGATCTCCCAAAATTTCCTTTTTATTGTCTACCGTACAGTTCGTCCAACGAAACCTACCCGTCAACTTTTCAACAATTAACATTACTAAATATTCGACAAAATTTTACAAGTCGATGTAAAAATCCCTGATTGATTGCCATCCTATTGAATGAATGGGTTCATTCTCCCATCTACAACGCTCTCCCGTAGTCTCCCGTTTGTGTGATTTTGATATTAGTGTCTTTTAATCGGTTAGACTAGTGTACCTGGTCTCGAAACAGATTGAGTTACTTTAATTCGGTACAACACACTCCGGTAGGTTCTGTCCTCCCAGTACCACCTCACCAGACTGTCTTACATTGAGTGACCTCTTCCCTTTCCGTTCGGTGAAATCATAAGAACGTAACTCTTGGGGTACTTGTCAAACTTTTTCGTTTTACTATCCTATGACTTTCCCCTTGAGGGGTCCAACCATCTACGGGTTATATGATGACCTCTAGTCACCTCTTTATTGTGGTCTTTCTTACTTCCCTACCTCGGTTTCGTTTTTGTTATGGGTCAACACCTACACTGACCACTATCTT
Source organism: Capra ibex (assembly GCA_006410555.1). Taxonomy (NCBI): domain Eukaryota; kingdom Metazoa; phylum Chordata; class Mammalia; order Artiodactyla; family Bovidae; genus Capra; species Capra ibex. The sequence goes on along the minus strand of SJYO01048061.1, from coordinate 65,980,958 downwards.
CATTCCGGGCTACGACATTTCTCGTTATAACTTATCCTTGGACCTTACAGTCTAGGTACTTAGTTCCGTTTAACCTTCACCAGTTTGTTCTATGCCGTTCTCACTTGTAGTTCTAAGATCCTTAGTTTCTTGATTTTACCTACCCTTACCCACTTCAATTGAGTCTACTGACAATATAGATGATGACACCCGTCCTTAGGGAATCTTCTTTACCTTGTCGGTAGTAACAGTTGTTTTCTTAGACTTTACTTCATGAACCTATGTTAGAGTTTTTACTGTCTTACTAGAGATAAGTAAAGGTTCCGTTTGGTAAGTTATAGTGACATTAGGTTCAGATACAGAGTTAGTCGTTGTGACTTCTTCGACGTCAACTTGCCAAAATACTTCTGTATGTTCTGAAAAATCTTTATTGTGGGTTTTTTCTACAGGAAAAGTAACATCCCCTGACCTTACGTTTTCGTCCTCCAGTTCTTTATCGACCTCATTGTCCTTTTAAACCGGAACCTCATGCCTTACTTCGTCCCGTTTCCGATTATCTCAAAACGGTTCTCTTACGTGACCAGTATTTTTTGTGAGAGAAGGTTGTTATCTTTTCTTCTGAGGTGTGTTCTTGTAGTGATCTACCAGTTGTGACTTTAGTCTAACTAATATAAGAAACGTCGGTTTCTACCTCTTCGAGATATGTCAGTTGTTTTTGTTCTGGTCCTCGACTGACACCGAGTCTAGTACTTGAGGAATAACGGTTTAATTCTGTATTCAACTTCTTTCACCCCTTTTGGTGATCTGGTGAGTTCATACTGGATTTAATTTAGGGAATACTAATATGTTACCTTCACTCTTTATCTAAATTCCCTGATCTAGACTATCTCATGGACTACTTGATACCTGCTTCCAAGTACTNCTCAAAACGGTTCTCTTACGTGACCAGTATTTTTTGTGAGAGAAGGTTGTTATCTTTTCTTCTGAGGTGTGTTCTTGTAGTGGTCTACCAGTTGTGACTTTAGTCTAACTAATATAAGAAACGTCGGTTTCTACCTCTTCGAGATATGTCAGTTGTTTTTGTTCTGGTCCTCGACTGACACCGAGTCTAGTACTTGAGGAATAACGGTTTAATTCTGTATTTAACTTCTTTCACCCCTTTTGGTGATCTGGTGAGTTCATACTGGATTTAATTTAGGGAATACTAATATGTCACCTTCACTCTTTATCTAAATTCCCTGATCTAGACTATCTCATGGACTACTTGATACCTGCTTCCAAGTACTGTAACATGTCCTCTGTCCCTAGTTCTGTTAGGGGTATCTTTTCTGTACGTTTTTTCGTTTTACTGACAGACTCCTTCGGAATGTTTATCGACACTTTTCTTCTCTTCACTTTTTCGTTGCCTCTTTTCCTTTCTATATTCGTAGACTTACGTCTCACAGTTTCTTATCGTTCCTCTGTCTGTAGGACATTACACTTCGGTTCACCCGGAACCTTTCGTAGTGATGCTTGTTTCGATCCCCTCTACTACCTTAAGGTCAACTCCATAAAGTTTAGGACTTTGTACTACGACACTTTCACGACGTGAGTTATACGGTCGTTTTAACCTTTTGAGCCGTCTCCGGTGTCCTGACCTTTTTCAGTCAAAAGTAAGGTTAGGGTTTATTTCCGTTACGGTTTCTTACGAGTTTGATGGTGTGTTAAAGTGAGTAGAGTGTACGATCATTTCATTACGAGTTTTAAGATGTTCGTTATACACTTGGCACTTGAAGGTCTACAAGTTCAACCAAAATCTTTTCCGTCTCCTTGGTCTCTAGTTTAACGGGTGTAGGCGACCTAGTACCTTTTTCGTTCTCTCAAGGTCTTTTTGTAGATAAAGACGAAATAACTGATACTGTTTCGGAAACTGACACACCTAGTGTTATTTGACACCGTTTAAGACTTTCTCTACCCTTATGGTCTGGTGGGCTGGACGGAGAACTCTGTGGACATACATCCAGTCTTTCGTTGTCAAGCTTAACCTGTACCTTGTTGTCTGACCAAGGTTTATCCTTTTCCTCATGCAGTTCCGACATATAACAGTGGGACGAATAAATTGAAGATACGTCTCATGTAGTACTCTTTNACTGATACTGTTTCGGAAACTGACACACCTAGTGTTATTTGACACCTTTTAAGACTTTCTCTACCCTTATGGTCTGGTGGGTTGGACGGAGAACTCTGTGGACATACATCCAGTCTTTCGTTGTCAAGCTTAACCTGTACCTTGTTGTCTGACCAAGGTTTATCCTTTTCCTCGTACAGTTCCGACATATAACAGTGGGACGAATAAATTGAAGATACGTCTCATGTAGTACTCTTTGCGACCCGACCTTCTCAGTGTTCGACCTTAGTTCTAACGACCCTCTTTATAGTTATTGGAGTCTATACGTCTACTGTGATGGGAATACCGTCTTTCACTTCTCCTTGATATTTCGGAGAACTACTTTCACTTTCACCTCTCACTTTTTCAACCGAACTTCGAGTTGTAAGTTTTTTGATTCTAGTACCGTAGATGGTGATCATGGCTTCGAAGTATCTACGTATGGGTTCGTTTATCTACCCCTTTGTCACCTTTCACTGTCTGAAATAAAACCCCCCGAGGTTTTAGTACCGTCTACCATTAACGTTGGTACTTTAATTTTCTACGAATGAGGAACCTTTCTTTCAATATTGGTTGGATCTATCATATAACCTTTCGTCTCTATAATGAAACGGTTGTTTCCAGACAGATCAGTTCCGATACCAAAAAGGTCGTCAGTACATACCTGGTGTCAGTAAACCTGACACTTCTTTCGAGTCGCGGCTGCTTAACTACGAAAGTTTGACACCACAACCTCTTCTGAGAACTCACAGGGAACCTGACGTTCCTCTAGGTTGATCAGGTAAGATTTCCTCTAGTCAGGACCCACAAGAAACGTTCCTGACTACGATTTCGACTTTGATTATGAAAACGGTGGAGTACGCTTCTAAACTGAGTAACCTTTTAAGGGACTGTGACCCTCCCTAACCTCAGTCCTCCTCTTTTCTTGCTGTCTCCTATTCTACCGACCTACCGTAGTAGCTGAGCTACCTGTACTCAAACACACTTGAGACCTCAACCACTACCTGTCCCTCCGGACCGTACGACGCTAAGTACCCAGCGTTTATCAGCCTGTGCTGACTCGTTGAGTTGAATTGACTGACTTACCTACATATACACGTCAAGATTTCCAAGTTCTGGGCAAACCCTAAGTATTTAAACCGATTTTTTTATACTGACGTTACTATATCCAGTATTTAGTTATAATTACGATTTTGTCTCACCAGTTTATTACAAACACTTGAGTACCTCTTATTGTACTTTCAACTTTAATAAAAACATTCCACTATTGAGATTACCGTTGATCCTATGAGTCTCACCCTTGATGATAAGTAGAGAGACAGTAAGTCTCATATTGTATACGTTCCCTATTAAAAAATTTTTTCCTACGTTTATAGTTACTTGATAAACAAAGTTTTCTTTCTTGAATATGTACTTATCCATTAAATTCTTTTATTGTTACACCATACAAATACATACTGATGTCACTAAATTGAACAAGTCTGTATCTTTGATTTAATAAAAAGGTCAAACATATTCTCTTAGTGAATATAGGGACCCGACTGACGGAACATTACCTCCCGTGAGTTAAAATTATGTTAAACGGAATCCAATCCTAATACCAGACACCTATCTCATTTTGATTGACCGGACTTGCGACTGTAGTGGGTACGGGAGTTGAAGTAATCGTCGTACACTATTAGTTGACTCAATTTATCTATGTCACTATTGTTTTTTTCTTGAAATTTTTATTACCAACATACTTGTTTCTTCTAAGGGAACCTGTCGTTCCTCTAGTTTGGTCCTTTAGTGGGGTTTATAAGAAACCTTCCTGACTACGACTTCGACTTCGAGGTTATAAAAACGGTGGACTACACTTCTCGACTGAGTAAACTTTTCTGGGACTACGACCCTTTCTAACTCCCGTCCTCCTCTTCCCCTGCTGTCTCCTACTCTACCAACCTACCATAGTGACTGAGTTACCTGTACTCAAACTCGTTTGAGACCCTCTATCACTTCCTGTCCCTTCGGACCGTACGACATCAGGTACCTCAGCGTTTCTTAACCTATCCTAAATCGTTGATTTGCTTTTTATTACTGGTTTCCCATACATGATGACTCATGACTTGTATATTACTAATTAAAAGGGAAATAATCTAATTCACATTTTCGATTAGGTGATTTTATATTAACATGAATTCATAGAAATTCTATTATTAGAAAGTGTTATCGTTTTTAATGAATTTATTATAGTTATTGACTCCGGTGAAGTTAAAGATTATTTTATTTTTAACATTGATATCCAAATACTTCACTTCACTTCATCGAGTCAGTACAGGTTGAGACGCTGGGGTACCTGACATCGGATGGTCCGAGGAGACAGGTACCCTAAAAGGTCCGTTATCATGACCTCTCCTAACTGTAAAGGAAGAGGTCCCCTAGAAGGGTTGGGACTCTAGCTTGGGTCCAGAGGGTGTAACATCTGTCTGTGAAATGGCAGACTCGGTGGTCCCTTCAGGATCCTCCTCGATTAGATACAACGGACTACATATAAATAAATCTGAAAAATAATCGATTTTGTAGTATAAAATACGGTAAAAGTACAGGTCACCTTTGAATTATACTTTTGAAGGTCCTCATTATTAATTAACGAGCATTACCATTCATCGAACTCTCTCCATTCTTCTAAAATAACTAGAGTGAAGAGACAAAGGGTCGTGACCTTATTTTATTAGACCGGGGTGTCGTTTCCCGTCGTCGATGTCACGGTTTAAAAGATTCTATTTGTATTTTTACCTGACACGGTACCAATGTGTCAGGTTTATAGTGGTTTTGACTTTTATATGTCAACCCAAAGGATCGTACGACGTCTTAATTTCTTCACGTTCTAATTCTCTTATACCGACTTCGAAATGTAAACAACTATTATTAATAAATAAATAAAGACTGGAACGTACACACAGACGGTTCAACGAAGTCAGTACAGGCTGAGAAACGTTGGTATACCTAACATCGGGTGGACCGAGGAGATAGGTACGCCTAAGAGATCCGTCCTTGTGACACACACCCAACCGTACAGGAGGAGGTCTCCTACGTTCCTAGGTTGGACTTAGAGAGTACAGAGGACGTAATCATCCGCCCAAGAAATGGTGATCGTGATGAACCCTTCGGATTAACGACTGAAATCCATCAAATAATACACAATAAATTAGTAAAGTTATTGTAAAACTATCTACTTATACGAGTAAAATGTTTACTCTTTAAGTCTCCCCGATTTTTTGAAAGGTTATACTGTACCAAGTATTACCTGATTAATCATAAATTTAGTATCAGTATAGACCTTTTGTTCAGATTCCAAATTTTGATTCCAATCTTTTTCTAATCCAAATCTACGAGGTAAACCATAAAATTATACACCTAAGGTAAAGAGAATTTAAAACTCCATAGTATCTTCTATACTTTCCGATCTATCTTTTTATGACCTTTCTACTTCTTTATACCTCTATTATATCCGTAACCCTTACAAAAATGTAACTTCCAGGTGTTCATTTGGACTCCTAAGAAGAGAACTCGTAGACACGTCGGGTTGTAAACGAAGTCATGAAGGATCCGTTGGAATCGAGAACCCTGGGTTAAACAAAAAACCGGTTTATAGTCTTAGTTCCTAACCAGAGAGTTTAGAGACAAAGAGAGTGAGTGTATGTGTTTCTATGAAGTCCTTTTTGGTTCGGAGGTCAAAAAGAAAGTGGGAATTTATTAGGATGTCGAGTCAAACCAATTGACTATACTTCCCTTAAGACATGGGAACCCGGGAATGCAGTCGGGAGGACAGATCTAAGGAGAAGGTCTAGAATGTTCAAGGGTTTCGTTCGGAGGGTATAAATTTGTTTTAGTTCCTAAAATGTAATTATGGGGAATTTCAGTGTAGGGAAAATTATCGATAAAAGTCTTTTACACACAACAAAATAAGATCTTAGTGTCAAGTACCCGGAGGACTTCTTGGAGAACCGGTGATGTAACTCTTTGATTCGTTGTTCTACTCGTTTGCGTTGTTTTTACGGGCAAGTCATATGGATAAGAACCTGAAGAGAACCAGACTTCACGTTATAAATCAGAGACCCACTCCTGTTAAAATAAAGAGAAGATTCATTTTCCTTGTTTCGGTCTCGATGAGAGACTGTCCTTGTTAGAAACCGTACCGTAATTCAGTCTACTTCCAACCTTGGATTCTTTTTAAAAATAGAACCACAGTATGAAATGATAATGATAAAGAGAGAGAGAGAGAAAAAAAAAAGGAGGATTCGGTGATCGTCTTACTACTACTGGAATTTGAAAGAAAATGAAACACACACCAGTCACGGAGTCAGAATAGACTAAAAAACGTTACGGTACCTGACATTGGGTGGTCCATCGATTTTCTATTCTTATTAACTTCAATTTGTTGTTGTTGTTGTTGTTGTTGGACTGAAGTATGAGGGTTCTCTTGTAACAAACACTGACTTCATTTAAGACAAGGAACATGAGGACTTTCTGTCCGAGTTCTGATTAGTTTTATACTCTAAATCGTGTAAACTGTGCTATTTCAATTTTAACGTTAAGTACCCAACACGACGTAAATTTTCTTTCTACTATGAAAAAAAAGTAAATTACAAAAAATTTGAGTTTATATAGAATAATTTCCGTTAATTTATATTTTAGTTATTAATAATATTCTTTAAATAAACGTTAACTATATTAATTTATTAAAAGGAGAATTTTCTGTATGTTTTAACTTTGACAAACCATAAGAAACGTAACGAATAAAAGGACATCTTTCTTATAGTCAATTTTACTACTTAAAATTGGAAGAGGTAAAAAAGGGTCTCTTGTAAATTAAGTATAAGAAGTCCGAAAAATCTTGACCAAGGGGTATGAATACTTCTTTAATAACAAAAATATTATAAATAATTCCGGGTCCATGACTTTGAAAGAGTTCCTGTGAAGTAAACGAAAATTGTACATTTAGAGAACTCTTAGTAAAACCCTTTTTTCCGTCCATTTTCGTAATTATATACGTCAATTAACATACCAAATTACTTAAGTTTATTTCAGTGTTACATAGTGTAATTTATATTACGTACCCCACTTATCCTTTATTTTCTCAGTAGTGTAGATTCTTATCATCCTGGTTCTTGACCTTATGATCATCTCGTTTGTATAGTACATATTTTGTAATTAAATGAGATTCAGGGTCTAAAAAAAAGAAAAGTTAGACTAACAAGAATATTGATGAGATTTTTCAGTCATTGTAATAAAACATCACAAGAAACTGAAGTTCTTACATGTTCTAATACAATATGTAATTATACACGACAAAAGTCTTTATTAATTGATTTAGTATTACAAGACTTATAATTAATGGACTTTTACACGTGTTATTCGATATTAGATTCTTGTTGAAGAACTTATAGAAATACTACTGTCTGTAACTCTGTGTAACAAGTCTTCTACAACTGAGTACTATATCTTCTTTTGTGATGAGTTTACCAACAGAGTCTTATCAATAGATTTTTCCATATACATTTTGACACCATCGACCTCGATCAGGTGTCCTGAAAAAGATCAAAGAAGGTAGGATGTCTCCAACAGTAACTCCTTATTCTTCTCTTTGTAGTAGAAGATTTAGAAACGAGGTACTAGGGAGACAACATAATAACCTATGAAAGATTACACACAAAAACGACATGTCTTGGAACGATGTATATAATTAATAAAAATGAAGTTTTGACGAAAGGTGTTTACATGATACTATTATTGTCTGATCTACCACAAAGAACGAGACAAGTATTTATATCAAACCACTACATTCAAAATTTGTAATATTTAATCATAAGGAATAGGAAAGGTCAACGGATACAGTAAAAAAGGGGAACCATATCACTATACTCATACCTGAGACCTCTATGACAAAGACAGTTTTAGTCTGGAAATGTAACTATAAGGATTCCAGTAGTGAATTATAGGAAATTCAAGGAGAATTTTTGGGTGTAGAAACACTTATGTGAGAACTAAGGAATCTTATCTAATACTAAAGAGGAAAATTTCGACAATACTACTAAATATATATTGAGAATATTATGTATAAAATAAAACAAGACTTAATAAGAGACGAATTAATGATATAGTGAGAAGAGGTGGACTTTATTATTTCTGGATCTCTTCTTACTATCCAAAGGTAAACGATACATGGGGTGTCACAGAGTATGTCACAAAACGTTTTTCGTAGGGAACTTATTTTCAACTTTACTTAATCAGACGAGAAAAGATTATCACGGACATTGGTACAATATAAGGAAGACTGTCTTTTAATTGACTTGTGGATCTTTAAGTTCTTGCACTAAGAAGTGAATAGAACCATGTGTTATTTATGTTCTTGATACTTTAAAGACGGAGAGGTGACTGAAGACGATCAGGCCTAGACTTGTTACGAATCATGTCAATTGTTAACTCGGGTATTTAATTCTTTCTTTTTTCCTATTTTCGGAATAGTAAATACTTAGTAGTATTTATTTACTGTAGTTTATCTATACCTATATAAATCATAGGTTCGTATATAAATAAATATATTTATAAACTACCTACATGTATTATTTTATAGATCCTATGTATTTGTTTACTCTGTATGTCAATAGTAGTTACCAGTAAAAGATTTTAGTATCGAGTGTATTAGGTATAAAACGTAATGAAATATCAGGATTTTAATAACGAATTAAAATTTCCTAAGGTAAATTCGTAGAACTTTATACTGTACCATTAGTAATCGTATTAAACATACTTATTGTTTATTGTTACTACTATGACGTCAAGAAAATTACCTTATTAAACAATAAATTCGACAGATTCGTAATACACACTGTCAATGGGATAGTCATCTCCTCAATTAAGTTACGTGTACCTTCTTGTCGAATTTATAATTCGTTAGTTAGTTAGTAAAAGAGTAGATTCAATTACTTATTCTCATAATGAAGTCAAAGAAGGGATGACGTTCCTACTTGTGTTAGTTTGACCTTAAAATATCCTTTACTCCTCTGAATTGTAAATCGTCTAGTCGGGACCTACAAGAAACGTTCCTTACTACGATTTCGACTTTGAGGTCATGAAACCGGTGGAGTACGCTTCTCAACTGAGTAACCTTTTCTGAGACTACGACCCTCCCTAACCCCCGTCCTCCTCTTCCCCTGCTGTCTCCTACTCTATCGACCTACCGTAGTGGTTGAGCTACCTGCACTCAAACTCACTTGAGGCCCTCAACCACTACCTGTCTCTCCGGACCACACGACGCTAAGTACCACACCGTTTCTCAACTTGTACTGACTCACTGACTTGACTTGACTTGACTTGTAAATATGTCTCGTACTCTACCAACCTACCGTAGTGACTGAGTTACCTGTACCCAAACCCACCTGAGGCCCACAACCACCACCTGTCCCTCCGGACCGCTCGACGCCAAGTACCCCAGTGTTTCTCAGCCTGTGCTGACTCGCTGACTTGACTTGACTTGCAAATATGAGGCATAGATATATGTGACGAGTATCCACTCTTAATGAACACTTATTATAATTCATCTAATTATTTCTAAGTTTGAGCTTAATATAAAATGGAGATCAGTCAGAAACATTATTAGTGACTTTGACAATTATATGTTATAAAATCAAATTTAGTAAACGTGTATAAAATAATTATCCTATCCAAACAAAGAACTTATTGTCTCTATTAAATAGTTCAAAATTTATATGACATCCATAGTCTCTTTAAAATGACACATAACGTGGAACTTTCTTATTATAAACCATAGTTAACTGATACCCAAATATGGTCCTTTCTGGGACCTAATACATACCTTGTTAAAGTAAAAACATTTTCATAATCTCATATATAATATATCATATATAACTTTTATGTCATCGATTTGATTCTAGAAATGACGTGAGAACTTTTATACATCCGTCTCTTGTGGACATCTATCCTTGTTCTATATAAAGTTAGTTCTTTATTAATTTTTCTAAAGCTGTTTTTATCTATCAAGTCAAAACAGGGTGTAGAGGACTTTTATGGGTTGTTGGTCGTGTTTCTAATCTTTCAAAATATTACCCAAAACACATCTTTTGTTAGTAAGTTCGGAAGTCAAGTCAAGTCAGTGAATCAGCATAGACCGAGAAACACTGGGGTACCTGACGTCGTGCGGTCCGGAGGAACAGGTAGTGGTTGAGGGTCTCAAATGAGTTTGAGTACAGGTAACTTAACCACTACGGTAGGTTGGTAGAGTAGGAGACAGTAGGGAAAGAGGAGGACGGAAGTTAGAAAGGGTCGTAGTCCCAGAAAAGGTCACTCAGTCAAGAAACGTAGTCCACCGGTTTCACAACCTCAAAGTCGAAATCGGAGTCAGGAAGATTACTTGTAAGTCCTGACTAGAGGAAATCCTACCTGACCAACCCAAAGGAACGTCAGGTTCCCTGAGAGTTCTCAGAAGAGGTAGTGGTGTCAAGTTTTCGTAGTTAAGAAGTCACGAGTCGAAAGAAATATCAGATTGAGAGTTTAGGTATGTACTGATGACCTTTTTGGTATCATAACTGATCTGTAAACAACCGTTTCATTACAGAGACGAAACATCATACGACAGATCCAACTAGTACTGAAAAGAAGGTTCATCGTTCGCAGAAAATTAAAGCACCGACGTGGTAGACGTCACTAAAACTTCGGGTTCTTTTATTTTAGACGGTGACAAAGGTGATAAAGGGGTAAGTTCGGAATGAGATAATTTTTCTTGAGTACAACTCCTTTATAGGTCCTAAGAAAAAGTTTTTTGTCGTAGAATCACAAAGAGGAAGACGGTCACTTCTTTCAAATTTAATTTACTCGTATTTTTTACACATACATACAAATAGTCTTATCTATCTTTAATACATAATTATCTCACTTGTGATTGTAAACTAATGGAGTAATTTAAATGTCTGATGATAGAATTCTTAAATGGAGACTTAAGAATATAACTTATGATTAATAAATAAATTAAACTTTATCATAATTTTTTCCTATTATTCGGTTCTTATGAGTAATTCTAAATTTATATTAATCGTTAAATCGATCATTTATAAACTCTATGACTAAAAATATCTTAGGTCTTTCGTCTCAAACAAGGTATCTTTTCTCATTTTCAAGTTTTTAAGTTTTGTTTTTTACCTGTTGTTTTTAACGTTTTCGGAAAAATAAGTAAGATAACTTAACTATCTCATATGTGTCGTTACCAGAGAAAAAGTCTCATAAGTCCACCACCTCTGGGATACTCCGACGTATGCCTTCCATTTTAACAGTAATGTTTTCCTGGTGAATATCATACTGGTACCTATAAAGAAGGATAAATCATAGTCGACAAGAAACCAAATAGTGTAGTTTTAACTAAGTCGATAAAAGAGGAATTTTTAGGAAATAAAGTTTGTAGGGTGTTATATTATTTTTACGAACAAAAATTGTTAGTTTGATTTTAGACTTCTTTCTACGTTCTAAAGTACGTTCTTTACCCTCACTACAGTCTCTTACGTTGACGATCTTAGTTCACGTTTTATTATGTTTTGTCCATTATTCTTTTACGATTGGTGGTAATTTTTTAATGTTCCCTAGAACTGTTCTAAATAAATAAAATAAAAATTTAANTAACTATCTCATATGTGTCGTTACAAGAGAAAAAGTCTCATAAGTCCACCACCTCTGGGGTACTCCGACGTATACCTCCCATTTTAAAAGTAATGTTTTCCTGGTGAATATCATACTGGTACCTATAAAGAAGGATAAATCATAGTCGACAAGAAACCAAATAGTGTAGTTTTAACTAAGTCGATAAAAGAGGAATTTTTAGGAAATAAAGTTTGTAGGGTGTTATATTATTTTTACGAACAAAAATTGTTAGTTTGATTTTAGACTTCTTTCTACGTTCTAAAGTACGTTCTTTACCCTCACTACAGTCTCTTACGTTGACGATCTTAGTTCACGTTTTATTATGTTTTGTCCATTATTCTTTTACGATTGGTGGTAATTTTTTAATGTTCCCTAGAACTGTTCTAAATAAATAAAATAAAAATTTAATTAGAGGATTTGGAATACACTTCCAAAGGGGAAGTGTATTCTAAAATTAGAAACGAAATCGATCTAAATGAAACTCACTGAAAAAAAGGACCTTGACTAATAGGAGTCTATTACTCAAGAATATAATTTTATTATTTTATCACGTTGGTAATATACGGTTTTTTAATATATTGTAAGTTAGTCTTTTAAGGAACTTATATCTTTTCATGGAACACAACCTAAATCCTTCTATTTTCTCCTTTCGTTGGTCGTGGACGTTTGTTGTCTGTATTTTAAAAGAAGGGTTCGTTGGAGTTTCTTCGGGATTCAAGTGCTAGTTATTTAAGTTTCTCGCTTTCTACTCTTATTTCATAACAGATCCATTAAAAAACGGGGTCAAATTACTTTTTAGAGTCAACCGGACTCGAAGGAAAGAAAATAGGAGAATGAGATGTATGTTTCGTGTCCCTCGTAAGAGTACGGGTCTAAATATTGATTCTGGGTGAGGAATTTAATGAACTGTCTGTCTAGTACCTATCGAAGTTCAAACCCACGACCTCACGTTCTCTTTCTTTAGTATCGAAGCTCTCCTTTTTAAATCTTTGTACATTCTGATGGACCTGAAATAAACACTAGTTTCTCGTCTCAAAGACTTGAGACCGTCAGTACGATACAAGTCCGTGAGACGTCCCATCACAGGACAGGTGTTGGTTGGAGAGTCCACTTCTTCGAGTAGTCAGAATCAGAAGAAATGATCCTTTACTGAAGAAATCCTTTGTCTGAATATCTCGGTTTGGACACAGTTATGGACCATAATTTACTATAACAGAAAAAGAGCTTTGTACACATGTTTTTTAAAATACATGTATTTTGTTGTTCCCGTACTTTTTCCTGATCCATTAAAGAGAAGGACAGAATGAAGTGAGTCATATTGTCCAAGATCCAAGTAGGACTGAGTTACCTGTACTCAAACCCATCTGAGACCCTCAACCACTACCCGTTCCTCCGGACCTCACGACGTCAAGTACCCCAACGTCTCAGTCTGTACTGACTCGCTGACTTGACTTGACTCCAAGTAGGTAGAGTAGTATTGACTGAGTTTACACAAGGAAAGATACCGACTCATTATAAGACAACACATATCATTTTGTTGAAGAAATAGGTAAGTAGACAGATACCTGTAGTTCCAACGAAGGTACAAGATCGATAACATTTATCACGACGTTACTTGTTACCCTATGTACACAGATAAAGTTAAAACCAATGGAGACCCATATACGGATCCGCACCCTAACGACCGAGTATACCACCAAAGTAAGGATCTAAAAATTCCTTAGAGGTGTGGGTAGAAGGTATGACCGATATAGTTAAATATAAGGGTGGTTGTCACGTACTCACAAGGGAAAAGAGGTGTCGTAAAAGTCGTAATTAACAAACATCTGAAAAACTACTACCGGTAAGACTGTCCGCATTCCACTGTAGATTAACATCGAAACTAAACGTAAAGAGATTATTACTCATTACAACCTCGTAGAAAAGTACACAAACAATCGGTAGACATACAGAAACTTCTTTACTGACAAATCCGGAAAAAGGGTGAAAAACTAGTCCCACAAACCAAAAGACTATAATTCGAAATACTCGACGAACATATAAAACCTTTAATTAGGAAACAGTCAACAAAGTAAACGATAATAACAGAGGGTAAGACTTCCAACAGAAAAGTGGAACAAATATCAAAGGACACGACACGTTTTCGAAAATTCAAATTAGTCCAGGGTGAACAAATGAAAACAAAAATAAAGGTGATGTCATCCTCTACCCAGTATCTCCTAGAACGAAACTAAATACAGTTGTCCACAAGACCAATACAAAAGGACATTCTCAAAGTATGTAAAACAAATCCGGAAATTAGGTAAAAACCAAATAGAAACACATACCACAATCCTTCACAAGATTAAAGTAAGAAAATGTACATAGACAGGTTAAAAGGGTCGTAGTAAAATAACTTCTCCGATAAAATATAAGAACTTATAACATATAAGAACAGAGGAAACAGTTTTTATTCTGTGGGTATCCACGTACCCCAATAAAGACCCGAAAGATAGAAAAAGTTAACTAGATATAAAGACAAAAGTACGGTCATGGTGTGTCAGAACTACTGACATCGAAAAATCATATTAGACTTCAGTTCTTCTAACTAAACAGGTCGAGGTAAGAACAAAGAGTTCTGACGAAACCGATAAGACTTAGAAAACACAAAGGGCTTTTAAAGACGTTAAAAACAAGATCAAGACACTTTGTACAGTAATCATTAAACTATCCCTAGTGTAACTTAGACATCTAACGAAAGATATCATATCAGTAAAAGTGTTATAACTAAGAAGGTTGAGTCCTTGTACCTTATAGAGAGGTAGACAAATATTGTAGAAACTAAAGAAAGTAGTCACGGAATTTTAAAAGATACATGTCAAGAAAACAGAGGAATCCATTCAAATAGGGATCTATAAACTAAGAAAAACAACGTCACCACTTACCATAACTAAGACATTGAAGAAAGACTAAAAAGTAAAAATCATATATCTTTACGTTCACTAAAGACACATAATTAAAACATAGGATACTAAACGATTTAAGTAACTAACCGAGATCATTATAAGACTATGATAGACATCCCAAAAGATGAATGTCATAGTACAGTAGAAGTTTGTTACTCTCGAAATGAAGAAAAGACTAGACCTAAATAAAATAAAGAAAAAGAAGAGATTAACGTCTTTGATCTTAAAGGTCTTGGTATATCTCATTACCACAGCTTTCACGTGTAGATACACAAAAAAGACTAGAATCCCCTTACGAAAGTCAAAAAATGAAACTCTTATCACAAACGACATCCGAATAGTATATACCGGAAAATGACACAACTCCATCGGAGGAAGATACGGGTAAAAAACTTCTCAAAATTAGTATTTACCCACGACTTAAAACAGTTTCCAAAAAAGACGTAGATAACTCTACTACTATACCAAAAATAGAAAGTTAAACAATTATACGACATAGTGTAACTAACTAAACGTATATAACTTCTTAGGAACGTAGGGACCTTATTTGGGTTGAACTAGTACCACATACTCGAAAAACCACAGAACGACTTAAAACAAACGATTTCAAAACAACTCCTTAAAACGTAGATACAAGTAGTCACTATAACCGGACATCAAAAGTAAAAAAACACAACAGAAGTAGACTCAAATCATAGTCCCACTACACCGGAGTACTTACTCAAAACTTCACAGGGAAGGAGACGTCAAAAAACTTTCTCAAAATCTTTTTCTCCGTAATCGAGAAGAGATTTATAAACTATCTTAAGAGGACACTTCGGTAGACCAAGACCCGAAAGCAAAAAACCTCTAAAACTAGTGTCAAAGTTAAAGTCACGAACATAGACCCTACAAGTATTAAAGATAAAGAAGGACCAATTCATAACCTTCTAACTTGAAAAGATTTTTAGACAGGTAAAGAAGGTCCAATAGATAAAATAACGGTGTATCAATAAGTATTATCAGATAATATTAGGAAACATAAAGACGTATCAGACAACATTGGAGAGGAAAAGGTAAAGATTAAAACAACTAGACTAAGAAGAGAGAAAATAAGAACTACTCAGACCGATTTCCAAACAGTTGAAACAAATAAATGAGTTTATTCGACAAAAATCAAAATAATTAGAAATGATAATCAATAAAGTAAATAAAAACGTACCTATAAATAATAAATAAAGGAATATGATTGAAACCCCCACACAAGAAAAAAATCAACAAAATCCACATTTCAATCCCACAGATAAGTTACGTAAAGAAAAAAGAACTCCATCTTAAAATAACGATATTTGAAGGTAGAATCTTGACGAAAACGATGTAGGTTATCCAAAACTCTACAGTACAAAAGTCACAGTAAAAAAAAGATCTTTACAAAAATAAAGGGAAAACTAAAGAAGTCATTGGATAACCAACAAATCTTTGCACAACAAATTAGAGGTACACTAACAAAAAGAATGTCAACAAAAGAACATTAACTATAGATCAGAGTATCGTAACAACAGTCTCTTCTACGAACTATGATAAAGGTAAAAGAATTTAAATAACTCCAAGCTAAACACTGGGTTCTACACCAGACAGGACCTCTTACAAGGTACACGTACACTCTTCCACATAAGAAGACGTAAACCTACCTTATAGGACTTCCATAGTTACTCTAGGTAAAGTAGATTACATAGTAAATTCTGAACACAAAGGAATAATCAAAAGACAAAACTACTAGACAGGTAACCACACTCATCCCACAATTTCAGAGGATGATAATAACACGATGATAGCCAAAGAGGAAAATACAGCCAATCACAAACAGAATGTATAACTCCACGAGGATACAACCCACGTATCTATAAATGTTAACAAAATAGAAGGAGAACCTAAGTAGGGAACTAGTAATACGTCACATGAAGGAATAGAAAACGTTATAGAAATAAAATTCCAGATAAAACACACTGTACTCCTAACGATGAGGTCGAAAACAAGAGAAGCGTGAACTTACCTTATATATAAAGGTAGGAGAATGAAAGTAAGATATTACACAGAAATCCAGACTTGACCCAAAGAACATCTGTCGTATATTACCCAGAAGAACCAAAACATAGGTAAGTCAGTCAGACACAGAAAACCTACATCGTAAATTAAGTAAATGTAAATTTCATTAATAACTATATATACAAGAACAACCGTAAAAGAATTAACAAACCGTAACTAAAACATCTAGAAAACAGAAGAGAACGTAAAGAACTGATATATTCAGGGAAATTGTAAACAACATTTCGACCAAACAACCGTGACTTAAGAGAATTGAAAACGAACAGACTTTTCGAAAACTAAAGAGGTAGTTAAAACTTACTCTAGGAACGGTCCATGTCATTAGAAACAACATCTAAAAAGGAAAAGTCATGAAATTTATACAGGACGGTAAGGGAAGACCGGACGTCTCAAAGACGACTTTCTAGTCGACAGTTCGTATACCCTAAAGGGAACATACAATGAACAACGAAAAGGGAACGACGAAAATTATAAGAAATACAATAAATAAGAAACAATCAAACTAATCATACACAGAAGTGTACAAAGAGGAAGACAAATAGGAGATACCCCGAGACACGGAGAACCCTAACTAACTGGTAAAAGAAAAGGTACAACCCGATTAAAAGTTGAGATTAGAGAAGTTTTTAAAAGAGTATGAGAAAGAAAAAGAGAAGAAGGAGTCCCTGGGGATATTAAGCTTACAACGACGTAAACTTTAACAACGTCTCCAGAGACTCTGATAGGAGTCAAGAAAAGTAAGTAAAATGAAATAAGACGAGAAGTCTTCAATAAAGGTGGTAAAATAGAAGATCGAGTAACTAAACAAGAAGAGGAAGTCTATAAGACGATAACTAAGGAAGATCTTATAAAAATTAAAGTTATTAATACAACAGAGAAATAAAAATAATAAATTAAGAAGAAGACGACGACGACGATTCAGTGAAGTCAGTACAGGTTGAGACACGCTGGTGTATCTGCCGTCGGGTGGTGCGAGGGGGTAGGGACCCTAAGAGGTCCGTTCTTATGACCTCACCCAATGGTAAAGGAAGAGGTTACGTACTTTCACTTTTTAAGAAGATGTAGAAACAATTAACTAAGAGCTTAAAAGAGGTAAAACAAAAGTTCCAAAAACTAGTAGAAATGAAGTAAAAAGACTTAAGAAAAAGTCCATCAAACGGATAAAGGAGAAGTAAATAAACTTGAAGACACAAACATCAAACAAGGAAGTAAACACATCATAAAGACACGGAAAAGTAATAATAACAATAAAAAAAGAGAAAATTGAATAAGACAAACTCCAGAGGAAAAGGACCCGAAGTTCCTTTCAACTTAAGAACGGGACTTATTCTAATTTAAAAAAGAAGGAAAACTGAAGACCGGAAGATTCCGACGAGGTAACCAAACTCTTTCGAAGTATACCCCACTTTAAACACGACTAAAACAAACAAACAAAAAGGAGACTACCCGTTCTGATTCACCCCACCATTAGGACGGACGGTTAATAACCCAAACGTAAAAACAAAACAAACAACAAATCCACTCCGTAGGACGTATCCCAAGATGACCACCGAAACACTAGGCCGAAGAACAAAAGTTCACCAAAGGAAACACACTCAAGAGTCATAAACTACGAGAGATCCCAATTAAGAGACCATCAGATCTCAGAAACCAGTCATGAGGGTGAGGTTTCCGAGTCCCGAACTAGAGACCAATCCTTACTTCTAAGGTGTTCACCAAACGATACCGTAATTAACTCTATATTTGTTTATAGGTTTTTACTCTCTAGTATGTACTTGAGGTCCGTTTACACTCAATGTCTTAGACCGTTCATTATTAATTTAATTACCTTATGTGTGTGTGTGTGTGTGTGTGTTTATATATCTGTGTGGGTACTCGTTTTAGTTTTGTTAGGTTGTTTTTAGTTGATGTCATCTGACTGAACCGTTTGTGTCCTTTACTTTTTTATATATGGTCAATTCTTGTTTTGATTTCGTGTTGTCTTTTGTTTTGACTTCGTTCCACGGTCCACCCTTTGTTTCGTTACTTTTGTTTTGATTGTTTATACAACTCTCCTTTCCTTTCTTTCTTATCTATACGTTTCAACTTATCTCCATCCACTTCTTCTAAACATGTGTAATTTCTGATTGAAATTCCCCCGTTCTGGTCATGTTTTCGGTTTGTTTCCTTTATTCACTAAAAACTTTTTATATATACGGATCAATTTACTATCAAACCTCATTACTTCTGTCAATTATAATAATTTTACCTTTTTGACAAAGTTCTTTAGGTTGTCCACAAACTATTATCTTCCTTTTTGTATTAGGTTAGTAAAAGCACCAGTGAATTGTAATCTGTTTCAAGTTTTGGTCAAATGATGTTTTCTTAAACTCTTGAACATTGTATAAAACCAACAGGAAACAAAAGTCAAGATAAACATTTATACGTAAGACGGATTGACGGTTTTTCGTTTGTGAGAAACGTAAAGTACTGAAATTTTGGGATCCTGTATTCATCCTAAGACAGTCCGTTTTATTTACATTCTTATTTGTTGTCTTAGGTGTGGAAAAATCGTCATATACGACTTTGTAATTCGTAAGGTCTCGTAGGATAGACGTGAGTTACTTTTAACGTCAACTCAAATTGTATGGTTTTGGGAAGGAAACGGTCTCCGAAACCCTAACGAGACGACTTTTATGAAAGTCTTAGGAGTCCCCCAGACTATACCCCATTCGAGGGGTCACCAACTAATTATGAAACAGAGGATTTTATGAAGTTCAGAAGGTACCACAAATATGATCGGTAAGGTGTATATATTGTCACTTTTTAGTTGTCTCTTCGTAACGAAACTTAACGACGTAGGTGAAATGTTGTCACAAAAACTGTGTCGTAGAATTTTAAAGACGTTGTTCGTTAGATGAGACCCCGTGAGCAGATAGGTGTTCATGTACTTTAACGAAAGAAAAGGTCAGGTGTCGGTCAAAAACAACATCAAAGACGACGACAAAGGAAACCTCCTCCATCCTCTATATAACCCTCTTTGAAAACATTCTTGCTGATTGATCTCCTATTGTAGACATGATGGTCGGTATATTGGTGGATATAACTCTTAATCTTAAGGGAACAACACCAAACTTGTGTTTGACATTGACGTTATAATGAAAATGTCTCGAGAGTTGATATAAAACAAGGTTTTTACTTTAAATTATTTATAGTGAGATTTCACCCCATACGCACACACATACACAGACACACAAACCATGAAATACGAAGCTATATTATATTTTTCTTAGAGTACATCTGTAGAGTAACAAGAACATAGACTCTTTTAGTACAATTTTTGTCATATATCAAAACAGTTTTTCTTTTTTTATTCAAACAAAGTCTGTTTCTCCAATCATATATGATATTATTATATTATTTAATAGTGTAATAATAACAGTATAATATAGGAGAAATCCATATGGTTGAGATGTACTTTTCATTCAAACGCAAAAAAAAAATTAATTTAAAAAAAGATTAAAATTAAAACTACGTAAAAAAAGACTCATTTCTCTTCAAACACACATCAAACCTTTACGAAACTTTGTAAACGATTTCTATACGTTAAAGGATTACAATAATCAGAAAGATATTGTTGTGAGAGGAACGATTTAGGACACTAAAAGAATTAAAGAATCTTCGTTTTATCCCGAGTAACAAAAGTGTTCTCATTTAATTATCTAAAAAATGTAATCGACTAGTCAATTTATCTAGTATTTGTAATATACACCTAAGAAAGTATTTAGTTATATCCCTATATTCCCCTATTAATAATAAAAAATAACATACTGTTTTGAAGTGGTATTTGAATTTAGAAGCCTTTATGTCTGAGCTCACATATTTCTCCAGAATTGGAAATCATCTTTTAGCACATGTTTTTTCATTATTATTATTATTATTCACGGTCAAAAGTGGCCGTCGATCAAAGTTTCGTATCGAATGGTTAAGGAAGTATGACGTCAAGTAAGTTTGTCTCTATTTCCGTTTTGTTTTGGGTACAGAATCAATTTTAGACTACACCTGTCTCGACACGATTATTAACTAAAGCTGATGACTTCACCGACTTTTAATTTTTTTTTTTTTTTCATGTTACCCTTGACTTGGTATTAAATTTGAGACTAGGAGAGTACGATTTAGGTTGTAATTTTTGAAATAACACTACTATAAAGTATTATGTTTAATTTTCTTTCTTATTATAACATCGATGCAACATATAGTAAGTTAAAAACAAAGTTCATAAGGATTTAATTTCAGAAGGACGAGGAATAGTTCTCATTATAAAGTTCTTTAGATTTAGATGTCCACCATTTATATATTTATACGTATATATTTATTTAATATATATATATTTATATACATAGAAGGTCGAAATACTGTGTGAACTAATTTTTATAAACAAATTTAAGTTTCTACGAAACTTGATTAAATTTAAATCGATTTATTATTTCGACCAAAATATGATTAAAATGACTTCGAACAGTTTAGGAACTATGTTGAAACAGGAAATATTATTTCGGAAAATGTTTCGTACTAAAAAGTATTCACGAACGATTATTTGTAAAGTCACTTGATAAGGAAAATATTTGTTTATTCTAGTTAAGATATCTAAAGAAAGAATAAAAAACTAAGAATTTTACTTTAAAAAGAAAAAATCCGAACACTTTACTGATGTAGTTATTTGTTCCTACAGTATATGTAACCGATAAGACTGAGAGGTTTAAACTTAAAGACCCTGACCTCCCACGGGACCTTCTTGTTCCGAAGGTAGACCGTCGATGGTCCGACCTCGACGAGGGACACTAGTTCCGATACCAAAAAGGTCACCAACACATACCTACCGTCTCAACCTGGTGTTTCTTCCGACTCGTGACTTCTTGACTGTGAGAATTTGACACCACATTTATCTACCCCTTTGTTACCTTTGTCGCTGTATGAAATAAAAGAACCCGAGGTTTTAGTGACGTCTACCACTGGCGTCGGTATTGTAATTTTCTACGAACGAGGAACCTTCTTTTCGATACTGGTTGGATCTGTCTATAATTTTTCGTCTCTGTAGTGAAACGGATGTTTCCAGGTAGATCAGTTTCGATACCAAAAAGGTATCAATACATATCTACACTCTCAACCTGATATTTCTTTCGACTCACGTCTTATTAACTACGAGAACTTGACACTACAACCTCTTCTGAGAACGCTCAGGGAACCTGTCGTTCCTCTAGTTTGGTCAGTTAGGATTTCCTTTAGTCAGGACTTATAAGTAACCTTCCTGACTATGACTTCGACTTTGAGGTTATGAAACCGGTTAACTACACTTCTTGACTGATTAACCTTTTCTGGGATTACGACCCTTTCTAACTTCCGTCCTCCTCTTCCCCTGTTGTCTCCTACTCAACCAACCTACCGTAGTACCTGAGCTACTTGTACTCAAACTCGTTGGAGGTCCTCAACTACTTCCTGTTTCTTCGGACCGCACAACGTCAGGTACCCCAGTGTTTCTCAACCTGTGCTGACTCACTGACTTGAATAGACTTGAGTTGACACCAGAACTCTCTGAAGAACTCCCAGTGTTTCTTAGCATGTACCAATTCACTAGCTTGTTGTTGTTGAGGAATACCACTCACTCCTTGATTCCTACACTTTTAATGTCCTACTACCGGGTTCTATCGACTGTACGTATACTTGTATTATTAAAGTCATTCGGGTCTGAGAACGTAAAGGGATATGTATCTTTTCGTGACTTAAAGAATTAAACTCTATAGACCAAAAGGAATTAATTGTCAGAAAACTATAAGTCTGAACAACAAAAAGGGTACAATTTTTCAACATATATTGGACTGAGGAACTGTGTGGGAGAGGAACGGTGGGACGACGTTCCTTATCAAGAGAATCCCAGTGGACTCTACGATAGAGAGTCCAAACTTAAAGATTTTTAAGGGTGGTTTATTTCGTATTGAGATTCTAAGAGTCAACACTGAAAAAAAAAAAAAATTTAACTGTCCGATGATCCCACTATTACTTAATCATTACGTTTTACCTTACTAATATTGTTGTTCCAAAGATCTATAGTGATGTCATGGTTACGGTTGAACGGTGTATATATGAACGGGTATCAGTTTGAAAAAGTGAAAAGGATATCGTTGATAAGGTTTCAAAATCAGAGGTATAAGAGGAATGAGTTGTACAAGACCTCGTTTATCTGTCTTGTTTAAGTCACTGATTTCACAATCGAAGGGAGTCACGGGACTATTAAAGACATAGACTTAGGAAGAAAGTAAGGAAAACGGAGTCAGTGGGAGGAATAACATAACAAAGAGAACTAAAGAGAATTAAAAATCTGAGTTACTTTTATTGGGTTTTATTCTTACTTCAAAAGGTAAAAGAGTTTAGTTAAGTATAGAGTCGGTGTCGAAAACTAGATGTAAGGTTTAACGATAACGATAACTTTAGTAGATATGTTTTCGTAGAGAGTTTAAAAATAAATCACACTAGATGACAATACAAAACTGTAAAGACGGGTGAGTCGACATAAACACCTGGAGGGGGAGAGGAACGTAGAGTACTCGAATGGGGGGTACCCCAGAGGATACAAGTCACATCGACACCGAGACTTGTCTGGGGAGAGGAACATGTGTGTTATCCAGAGCCGTGAGAGACAATCTGCGACCGGACGGAAAACGGGGTCTACGACAAATTCTCACTTCAATAGAAGTCTTAGTAGACAGAAAGACTGAAAGTCAGATACCTAGTAACAAAGTTCAACCGTATTAAGTCAGATATAAGTAATCGGAGATGAAGGTTCAGAATGAGGAGGATACGGTAACGAATAACTATAGTAGTAAATGACTTAAAATGTTTATTCTTTGTATCTCAGTTGGAGTTGACGAAAGAAAAGGAGTTATAGGTGATAGTTACACAAAATGATAAAATAGTCAATTTATTAAAATCCTATATCGAAACGTCCCCCTTCTTTTTATGTAATAGAAAGAAGACCAACCAGATTATTAATTTAACTGTACTATGTCCAATTGTCCTCTTTTATTTTAAATTAAAAAATGAAGAACCCCAAGGTATTCTATTCCTTCGGGTTCCTGTTCAATTCGTTAACTTCGAGTACACAGTAGTTTTCTTTCACCTCCGTCCTTCAGCCCTGAAGTTTCCCATCCTTATGTTAAAAGACGTTCTACTTTTTCTCGTTTATAAACCATTTTTTCACAAACGACCAGGTACGTCTCTGTTTCCCTCTGTCCGTCCTGAAATTAGTTGGTCTGGAACAATTCAAAGGGATTCAGGTGCAGTGGATCAAGTAATATACAATCAATAAATACTACTATCGAAACGACCTTTAACACGACATATATTTAATAAAATCCGTCAATTCCTCTCCTCCATTTACGAAATGGACTCGGGAAACGAAGAATTTTTGTTAGTCGGGGTTTATTAGGAGTTCGTTTTCTCTGTGTAAAACCCCATCGTTCAAAACAAAAGGATTTCAGATTCAAACAATAGATCTATAAAAGTTCTGTGACTGAAGTTGAATATGAAACCTTGTATATCAGTTCGTTTTTTTACTTTTTTCTTTTTTTTTTTTTTTTGAACCTTTTTCAAGGTCTTATGAAAGTATAGACAGAAAATTTCTTACTTGTACTCCAATCTATTTTTATAAAGTGATTAGTGTGTCAGTAAAAAAATACTATAATGTAATTTAGTATTTTGGTANCAAACAATAGATCTATAACAGTTCTGTGACTGAAGTTGAATATGAAACCTTGTATATCAGTTCGTTTTTTTACTTTTTTCTTTTTTTTTTTTTTTTGAACCTTTTTCAAGGTCTTATGAAAGTATAGACAGAAAATTTCTTACTTGTACTCCAATCTATTTTTATAAAGTGATTAGTGTGTCAGTAAAAAAATACTATAATGTAATTTAGTATTTTGGTATACTATATTTTTTCTTATTTTACAATCTTATGTTAAAGTTAGGTCGACAAAAAGTAGAAAAAATGACATAAAAAACATGTAGAGTAGTATTAAATGGTTTAAAGGAGTAACAAGAAGGACGGAGTCTTTGAAAAGGGAAAGACAGAGAGGGGACGGGGTCAAAAACAAAAATGAAGGAAGTCCCAATCGAAAGATTTTCAGTCTTAACATATTAGTCATGTGATATATCTTTGGTGAGTTTACACGTTTCTTTTAACTCAAAAACATGAACAAGAAATAAGTCAGAATATTTATTCGGGAATATGGATTATGCATTAAATTTTTCGATCAAAATAAGTCCAAACTTTTAATAAAAATATCATTAAATTCATTGGATAAAATGTACAAGTAAGAAAAATCCCCTTTGAATAAATGGACAATGAAAATCAATCCGGTTGGGAGGATGGAAGGGTTTCTTAACAGAGTCTTACACCTCCCTATTAGATCACCGGAGATCCCCATCGGAACGACTAGATCACCAGAGACGATATGACAAAGATCATTGAGAACAAGTCAGGGAGCAGGTCCATGACCACCACCAAGGACTAACTGAGTCGAGTAGGAAAGAACTGAGTGTATCATCGAAGAGTCCCACAGAGGGTACAGAAGGAAGACTTAGGACCTGAGTAGACGAATGGTACGTCAGAGTTAAAGACCCATTTCAAAGGGAAACTTTATCATCTGTAGTACATCTGACGGTCGGAACTGTAGTTGATGAAAGAGTCAGAGGAGATACGTCGTGGTCTTCCAAGACGTCTGATTACCGACGAACAGTCATGAGCCGTCAACCATTTCAGTTCTGACCTAAAGTTCATTGGTACTACAGATATCGGCACCTGTTTTATACAGAGGGTGGTAAAGTCATTTATTTCCTACAACCCGATATTGGTAGTCAGTGACGTCAGTGGGGGTTCTTACATGTAATTCCTCTTGAGTCCTACCTCTTTTCGTCCTATGACCGGGATCTATCAATTCTACGTATAGTTTCCTTATTAAGGTTATTCAGGTATAAGATCGTATAAAAACTTAGTCTACGGGTGAGTGGGGGTGTGGGTCTGTGGGTCCCTTTCGTTAAACTCAAGTAAGTAACTCCTTTCTTTGAGGTTTGATAGTCATCTTCGAGTTAGGTCTCTCCTCCGACCCGAAAGGGTTTATTTTCTATTCTCTAGTGTACAAAGAGTAATAACTTCAGTTCCTTTGAAGGGACTGATCTTTCTAGGAACCTCCATTTTCCCCTCACTACAGTTTCGATAGGTATCTGCAGAAAAAACCTTAGACAGAACCGACTCTTTACATACGTGTGTACAGTCTTCTAGGACTTTCTATAGTTTATTAGTTGTACTGACTGGTTTCTTCCGACCTTCTTTACCGTGTATATTCACTAAATTTGATTGTGTCCTCACGTTGAGAGAGAGACTTAGGTGGACACTCAAATAAGTATAACATAAGAAAAAGGTGGATTGTTTGTGAAGTGAACAAAGTTATGAAAGACAGGAACATCCTTATGAAAAAGACGTTTCGACTTCCCGGTCCCGGAACAGTGACTGGTCACCGATTCTAAGTCGAAAGAGTAACGAGGTCGGTTGGAGTCAGAGACCGGATCTTGAGTTTGGGAGGAAGTTGGGTGACGTCCGACTCCGGTTGACGCTAGTAATGGTATGTATGTACAAACGAGTCAGTGATTCAGTACAGGTTAAGGAACGTTGTGACACCTGACAACGGTCGGTCCGAGGAGACGGGTACCCTAAGGGGTCATTCTTATGATTTTGCCCAACGGTAAAGGAGGAGGTCCCATAGAAGGATTTGGTCCCTACCTAGGGTCCAGAGGACGGAACCGTCCACCTAAGAAATAGTGACACGGTGGACCTTTGAGAAAACAATTGTACGTACCTTTCAGTAATTGAACTCTACAGACGAAAAACATTAATCGAAATTAAAAAACTACAAGTTGATATATAAAAAAAAGGTCTTTTTTGAGTATATATATATATATATATATATATATATATATATATATATATAGAAAGAAAAAAAAAGAAAANTCTCCGATACAGGGATTGATATCAGAAGTCATTGACAGTTTAGTTGGTGTTAAGAGTTGAAAATTCAACACAAAAATAAAATAAAATAAAAAGGTCAGTTGTGTCTTGACATAACACTACTCCGATAAGAGACTCTACCACACTCACATATCGGATCTTCCACTAGTGAGTAGAGTATGTACTCACCATCTGTCATTGGAAACAGAAGTCGTGTTGTAGGGATTCCTTAAGATCTCAGCTTACTTTACATGTCCAAAGAAAATAAAAAGGGCCTTCCACACTACCTATGTAAGGCTCATTAAACGTAAAGATAAAAAGAAAAGAGAGAGTGGGAGAAAGAAAAACCGCCCCCCCTGTCTCCTCGGACCGCCCGACATCAGGTACCCCAGCGGTTCTCAACCTGTGCTGAAGTGAAAGTGAAAGTGAAAATTGAAAGTACGTAACCTCTTCTTTTACCGTTGGCTGAGGTCACAAGAACGGACCTCTTAGGGTCCCTACCACCTCGGACCACCCGACGACAGATACCCCAGCGTGTCTCAGTCTGTGCTGACTTCGCTGAATCGTCGTCGTCGTCGTTACTTTATATCTTTGCATGAGAGAGAGGAGATAAAAATTGTGTTAGGAATTCTTAACCTGCACTAGACGAAAAGACAAAAGATGAAGGCCGGACTAATCCAGAAGGGAATAGATTTTCAAATAATAGTTCAAACGGTCAACTTTAGTAATCGACTAATTTTTTTCTCTCTCTCTTACTATTACTTTAAATCGAATGAGTGAAAACACAATGTGTTCTATTGTAGGGGGAGAAAGAACTCTATTAGTGAAATAACCGAACTACCTCCACCTTCCGACGTTTTCTTATAACATTTCCTAATATCACATTCGGAACTGTCAACTAAAAAAAAGAAACATTACGTTCACGGACTGAATTCGAAACTAACGGATTCTTAAGTGAAGTTTCTCCGTAGGTGAAGTTTCCGTTATAGAGATTATTTGTGTAAAAGTGTACAGACTGATCCATTTCTCAGTCGGGGGGTCGGAGGTAACAAAATCTCTAGAACCAACTAAAGTTATTTACTGCAATCATCGGGACTAAATTAAAGAATCAAAGTCTCTAAATTAAGAACGAGAAAACAAAGTTTAAGTGGTCATCTCAGTTAAGATCTTTTGGATCCGAAGGTGCTATCCGGTCATTTTTGTCTTAAGATCTAGGGGGTTAAGAGAGAGAAAGAGAGAGATGGACACTGAGATTCCCCGAAGGGTCCCCCACGATCACCATTTCATGGACGTACGATTACGTCCTCTGTACTCTACACTTAGATTAGAGACCCCCCTCCCCCCGTCCCTCTCTCTAAGGGACCTCCTCCCGTATCGTTAGGTAAGGTCATAAGAATACACTTTACTTTATAAAAGACGACATACAAGATAGTCATTTGTTCGGAAAAGGTTTACGTTTAAAGACTTTGGTCCCCTTTGTTTGGGTCGATAAACCTTCGGTACCCGATGAAAGAGGGACCATTCGTACTCCTTGACTTCCTTACACTCCCCGTCGGTAGGGATGTAAGTGGTAGAGAATACCATTTGTTCCTTAATCAGACACTTGTTATTTCTTTCGTCCTAACCGGGGTCTCTAGATCTACGTAGACTTTCTTTATTAAAGTCGTCCGGGTCTATGAATTTAAGTCAAGTCAATGAGTCAGTGCAGGCTTAGAAACGCTGAGGTACCTGACCTCGTAAGGTCCGAAGGGACAGGTAGTGGTTAAGGTCCTCGAATGAGTTTGAGTACAATTAGTTCAGCCACTGTAGTAGACTAGTAGAGTAGGAGACAATGGACGAAGAGGAGAACGGAAGTTAGAAAGGGTCGTAGTCCCAGAAAAGACTACTTAGTCAAGAAGGGTAGTCCACCGGTTTAATAACCTCAAAGTAGAAGTCGTAGTCAGGAAGGTTACTTATAAGTCCTGACTAAGGGAAATCCTACCTGACCAACCTAGAGTGACACCAGGTTCCTTGAGAGTTCTCGGAAGAGGTTGTGGTGTCAAGTTTTTGTAGTTAAGAAACCGTGAGTCGAAAGAAATATCAGGTTGAGAGTGTAGGTATACTGATAACTTTTTTGTGTCGAAACTCATCTACCTGAAAACAACCATTTATTACAGAGACGAAAATTCATACGATAGAACCAACCAGTATCGAAACGTAGGTTCCTCGTTCGTATAAAATTAAAGTACCGACGTCATGGTAGACGTCGTTAAAACCTCGGGGAGTTTTATTTCAGAGAGTAACAAAGGTGATAAAGGGGTAGATAAACGGTACTTCACTACCCTGGTGTACGGTACTAGAATCAAACAACTCAAAATTCAGTCGAAAAAACGAGAGAAGAAAGTGTGAGTAGTTCTCCGAGAAATCAAGAAGAAACGAAAGACGGTATTCCTACTACAGTAGACGTATAGACTCAAATAACTATAAACACGGACGTTAGAACTAAGGTCGAATACAAAGTAGGTCAGACTGTAAAACGTACTACATGAGACGTATATTCAATTTATTCGTCCCACTGTTATGTGTGACAACTGTATGATAAAAGGAATAAACCTTGGTCAGGCAACAAGGTATAGGTCAAGATTGACAACGAAGAACTGAAAGTATACCTAAAGAGTCCTCCGTCCATTACACTAGACCATAAAGGTAGAGAAATTGTTGAAAGGTATGTGTCTTCTAGTGATTTAGAGAAGTACAGTCTCTAAATCGAAAGAGAATTAATTGTTTTTATAAAAGTATAAGTCTAATGAACAGGGAATGACCTTTGTAGTGGTTTCTTATAAGTTTGATGACGTGTTAACGTGAGTAGTACGTACTATCGTTTCATTACGAGTTTTAAGAGATTCGGTCCGAAATTGTTGTATACTTGGCACTTGAAGGTCTACAAGTTCGACCTAAATGTCTTCCGTCTCCTTGGTCTCTAGTTTAAGGTTGTAGGGGACTTAGTAACTTTTTCGTTCTCTCAAGGTCTTTTCGTAGACAAAGACGAAATAACTGATATGGTTTCTGAAACTGACACACTTAGTATTGTTGGACACCTTTTAAGAAGTTCTCTACCCTTATGGTCTTGTGGACTGGACGGATAACTCTTTAGACGTACGTCCAGTCCTTTGTTGTCAATCTTGACCTGTACCTAGTTGTTTGACCAAGGTTTACTCGTTTTCTCATGTAGTTCCGACATATAACAGGGATCCGAATAAATTGAATATACGTCTCATATAGTACACTTTAAGACCCGACCTACTTCATGTTCGACCTTTGTTCTAACGGTCCTCTTTATAGTTATTGGAGTCTATACGGTTACTATGGTGGGAAGGCCGTCTTTCGTTTCTTCTTGTTTTCTCGGAGAACTACTTTCACTTTCTTCTCTCACTTTTTTGACCGAATTTTGAGTTATAAGTCTTTTAATTAGTACCGTACCCAATGATTTGGTACCAAATGTACCAAATGTACCGTAACTTTTGGTTTTGTACCGTTGACCAGGGTAGTGAAGTACCGTTTATCTACCCCTTTGTCACCTTTGTCACTCTCTGGAATAAAACACCCGAGGTGGTAGTGATGTCTACCACTGACGTCGGTATTTTAATTTTCTACGAAGGAGGAACCTTCGTTTAAATACTGGTTGTGTCTGTCGTATGATTTTTCGTCTCTGTAATGAAACGGTTTTTTCCAGGTAGAGCAGATTCGATACAAAAAAGGTCATCAGTACATACCTACACTCTCAACCTGATGTTTCTTTCGACTCACGGTTTCTTAACTACGAAAACTTGATACCACAACCTCTTCTGAGAGGTCCCAGGGAACCTGACGTTGCTCTAGGTTGGTCAGGTAGTATTTCCTTTAGTCAGGACTTATGAGTAACCTTCCTGACTACGACTTCGACTTCGAGGGCATGAAACCGGTGAACTACACTTCTTGACTGGGTAACCTTTTCTGGGACTACGACCCTTTCTAACATTCGTCCTCCTCTTCCCCTGTCGTCTCCTACTTTAGCAACCTACCATAGCACCTGAACTACCTGTACTCAAACTCATTGGACACCCTTAACCACTACCTGTCCCTTCGGATCTTACGACGTCAGGTACCCCAGTGTTCCTCAGTCTGTGGTAACTCGATGACTTGACTTGAGTTGACGATGTTTGAAGATAGATCGGACCGAGGAGGGGACGAAGGAACCTCAGACGAGGGAACCCCAGTGTACTCTACGACAAAGGGTACGAGTTCAGGATTGTAAGGGTGTTTTGTTTTGGATTGAGAGTTGAAAATCCAACTCGTGTAAAAAGAAAAAGAAATCAGTTGTAAACGAACCCCTTAAGGCACCTGTCTCCTCTGACCGTTTCTAAACATGTGTTGATTTCTCTGAATTGTGTTTGATGGACACTTGAATGACACACTGAGGTGTACACGGGACATGGGAGGTCCTCAAAATTTTTTTGAGAACAAGAAAAAGAAGGGATTTTAAGTGACTAAAATAACGACTTCCATAGTAGGTTAGTTTCATTCTGGGTGCTCCCGACCAGGTCGGTGATGTACCCAATACCTATCCGATTCTATTCATGTTTTCCTCCTACTTCATTTTCAAATTCAATTACAAAAGTTTAACAAAAGGTGTATTATGAAGGAACCATTTTAAACTACTATGAATTTTTGAAAAAAATTGGGTTTATAATTTTGTCCTGAACCCTTTGATATTGGGTTAAAGACAAAAACATTTATTACCTTGTCTTCGTGTAGGTAAGTAGGTGTACATATACAAGGGACATACTCTCTAAATTTATATTTCACTATCGGGTCTCTCTACGTGATTTATCTCTTCATTTGTAACTATCTTATTATCTATAGGTCTAACGGTATCAGAGGAATGTTTATACACCTGAACGATTACTCGAAAACATTGGTCTCAGTCACAACTGAGAAGGTGAGATCTCCACACAAAAACAGTAGAAAACGATAATATTAATGTGTATTACCGGACGGAGTCTCTTAGGACGGGGAGACGGACCGACATTTCGATTTCATGGAAACAAGTCGTGGGACAGTGGACATCTATCGTTCTTTCTGTTTTAATCGTGTAGGGGGACGGACTCCGAACGCTAAAATCCTCTATAAACGTTCTAATTCACCCGAAAAATGAAAGAAAGGAGTGGAAAGGGGAAGGGACTTGGTAATTTCTTGGATCGTAGGTCTGTGAATGTTTTACCAATAAAACTCTACAATCGGACGGTAGAAGAGACAGTCGGATCGAAGTCTTATTTCAGAATTACGAACGTAATTGTGGAGTAGAGAACCTAAGTAACAGGAGAACGTGTCGTTCATCTCGTTCGAGTCTGAGTCATTGTGAGTGTACTCGATAACTCAAAAACGTAATTTTTGTGCCTCAAAGTTTAGAAGGAATACCGAGGTAGTATATTTAGATGGTGACTAGAAAAGGATTTGAGATAAATTTCAATTAACGATTTTAAACCAATGATTATCGATTTTATAGATTGAAGTAAAACTGGTGTTGAGAGACGTTTCATTAAGACGACTATAATTACGACGGGAAGTCTTACGACGAATGATAGATTAACTGTATGGGTCTATTTTTACAGGTCCCTCACACATTAAAGGAACCAAGACAGAGTAGTGTCTTTTTAAACTACACTGCCTACCTGGTCTCAATATTGAGTCACACTCCAGTCCGGTTAGGTTTTCTGAGCTTCTCTTCTCTTCGGGTACCAACTTAAAACCGAGGAGAAAAATATATGAAAAATAGGAGGGGAACTCGGACGGGATACATTTAACCCTACCGGTCCTCCCGACAAACAAAGTGGACTCCAAGAGTGAGACCAGGAACCTGGAAGGAAACAAGATAAAAGTACCCAAAAAAGAAAGAAACAGAATATCGGTGGTGGCATACCTGAGGAAAGAGGATAAGATTGATGAATCGTCATTGTTACTAATTATGAATAAGTCATAAACGATATACTGAATGTATGGTATTGAGTCGATTAAGAACTTGTTGAGAAAGTCTATACGTTTTTAACAGTAAACCGAAACATCTGAACTTAAACAGACTTCTGGGTATCCGGGTATTACCGTGTCCCTGAACTTGGTCTAGAAATAGTAACTAAGACTCCATCCTCTGTCTACCCGAAGTCCAACCTGTAAATGTTAGTCGGTCAGAGGGGAAACACAAAGGACTCTGTTCTTTATCCACCCGAGGTCAAAACCTTAAATGTTAGTCGGAGGACAAGCGGGAGGTTTTACCTTCATTGTTGTCTTTGTCTTTCTAACCCATTTACGGGTCAGAAACAGAGAACATTTGTAGAATTCCTTTATTAGTACCGTTCCTACCTCTCCGTTTTGAGAGAGACTCATTTCCTAATTCCCTAGAGATGAGGGGGTAGAAATCCTATTCCCTCTGTGATGTGTATGTGTCTTTCTGAGGAACCTCAGTTTTAGTCTCCTATTAAACTCTGGTATTACTTAGAAAGAAGAGGGTTTTCGGAAGTGAAATTCTAAGTAGCACCGACCCCTCTCAGTATTATATGTAATTGGTCCTTTTCCCTCTCCCCACGTTTCGTTTTACTAACCGAACTCTTTTCTGTTTCTGGGTCTTTTGACGGGGAAATATTTCCTAAAATTGAAGGGTTTCCGTGTTGAGAGACAGACTCGAGTGGACACGCGGAGAGACGTACACGAAAAGAAATGTTATTTAAAGAATGAAATGAATAAAATGGAAGACGAAGGAGTGGACTTAAGTAAGAACTGATTTCTCCATTCCTAACCCCTGAGATAGGGATTGACGACCGAGGACGTCAGGTCACGAATCCTGGGGACCAGGTCTTTTGATTCTGAAACGAAGGTCGAATGACGAACGACCCCGAACGACGTTCGACAGTGAATGACAACTCCCTGACTTTAGTTTAGAAAGGTGTTTAACGGGATCCAAGTCCTATTATTTCCCGGATATCGGTCATCGTATACAAAGTACTTCGAAAGATCTAATAAATTTTCAAAAGTCACCGTTTGGTACGTGGTTTACCGTTTTTGTACTTACTCTACACTAGGGATAGGTGTTTTATGACCTCTCTATTTTGTACGTTCATTTAAAGAATATTTATTATGTCGTCACCGGGATGTCCATATGACCATTTCAGATGGACTCACTACTATCGTTCCTACAATCCTTTTATTACTCTTTTTTTTAACACTTGAATCTGACTTTTATAAAACGTTTATTATGAATATCGTTTCGTACAATCATAATCAGTGAGTTGGTACAGACTGAGAAGCGTTAGGTACCTGACATCGGACGGTCCGAGGAGACAGGCACCTAAAGAGGTTTGTTCTTATGACCTCACCTAACGGTAAGAGAACAGGTCGACTAGAAGGACTGGGTCCCCAACTTAGGTCCAGAGGGTGGAACGTCCGTCTAAGAAATGGTTGACTCGATGGTCGTTTCTGGATGTCTTTTCATATATACACATATATACATATATATGTATACACACGCACACATATGTATATATACAATTCAGATCTGTATTCTTTTAACCTTATACTCGGTAAACAAAGTTTCTGTTTTTACAACTTTGTCATTTTACGTATGACGTAGTTCCAAAAAGTATAATCGTCATTAACCTGACTTTTAATCACTGATCTACTCATCTTTCTACCCTGATGTTTTGTACCTCTATAATTTATGGTATATCACCTCTAATCGGTTTTTAAACTTTGAACCTTCCGACGTATTTTTTTCTATGATTGTAAAAGGTGTTTCTTGGAACAATTCACACCGTCACAAACGAGTAAACCCCCATTTTGTCAAGATAATGTGTTCATCACATAACTATCTTTTTTAGATTGTTAACACAATGAAAAAGTACAAAATATAATATAAAATTATGTAAATTTTAATATAAGAAATATAAAATAAAAAGACCACATGTTCTTATATAAAAACACTTTTAAACACACTAATGGAAAATCCACCACTCATATATTCTCTCAATAAGGTTCGTAAACCTCAATTCTGTAAACCCCCTTTTTTCTAGAATCCTTTTCAGTATTTAAATGTGAGTCGTCATATACGATTAATCTCCATATATTTAAGTTTAGTTCTTGAAACCATATACACACACACAAACACACACCTCTTACACTCCATTCTTAAAAATGATGATGAAGCAGAAATCCCTAGTAACGTAGTCAAAAAGTCATTTCGTTTGTTTAATGAATATATACATGGTTCTTAAGTCACCTTAAGATAACTGACTAAATTTCCCAGGTATCTTCTCCCAAAACAGTGTTTTGTGGAAATCAAATAAATTACTGTTATTAGTGACTTTATATATATATGGAGAGTCGGTATCCTCGAATTTTGTCTTTTCCTCTTACAACTGGGATTGGTTCCCTGTCTTATTTGGATGTAAAACCCCTTACTTACAAACACATAGTCAACTTAAGTACATAACTACGGGATTGGGGTTAAGCTTCCTTAAACATAAATCCCGGAGTCCTTCCATTAATTCAAATTTGACTCAGTACTTTCACTTGGGGACACTATCACAAATACAGGAATATTATTCTCCTGATCTAGTACCGAGAGACGGTACACTCCTGTATCGTTCTTGCACCGGTAGATGTTCAGTCCCTCTTTCAAGAGTAGTCTTACACTGGGACTACCGTGAGAGTAAAACCTAAAGATCGGAGATCTAAATACTTTGTATCTAAAGACACAAAATCGGTAAAACAATACTTTTGATTTGACTGATTCTGTATGAAACCGTTGACCTTCACTCCACAACGACATTGTTTATAGATTTTTACACCTTTGTCGAAACTTTGATCCATTAGCCCTCTCCAACTTTCAAAACTCCATGTTTTCGGGATGAAAAGATACTTCGTTGATAATTGACAAAGACCACTTCCGAGTTCTTCCTTTCTTCTCTCAATATCTTTCTCCAAGGTATTTATCAGTACTTATCCTATAACCATTTATATATGGACAATTACTACTAACACTACTCCAGAGTCTACCTTTACTCTTACTACAATAGTCCTTGACCTCCTTTCCATTAAGAACAATTTTACAACACTTAAGAACTGACCTGTCACAAGATCACAAAAAGGTTTTCCATCTTTAACTTTCGTTTTTAAAACATATAAATCGACTCCTCTAAAGATTTGTTTTGATACTTCCTATAAGAACCGAGGAGGACTGTCGAATATTAGTTTACACTGTCATCTTTCACTTTGATTTCTACCTTAACAATTCGTTTTTCCTTTGTATTGAACCTCCAAACGTTTGAAAGTCGGATAAGAATACAGTTTTTTACTCTTTCGGACAAGTCTTCTCTCGTGATTCATAACTGATGTTTCAGTATTCTCTTCCTTTGTTCACACCCACACTTATGACCTGATTTAGTCGGACAGTTCCTTTTCTGTTTTGTTGTTTTGACGTGATACTTGACTTCCCTTGTTTCTCCTCTTTTTACCTCCCCAAAGAGACCACCGAGTCCCCATTTCTTAGACGGACGGTTACTTACCCTACACACAAACTAGGGACACAGCCCTTCTAGGGGCCTTCTTCCTTTACCGTTGTGTGAGGTCATATGAACGGACCCTTTAGGGTGCCTGTCTCCTCAGACCTCCCGGTATCTGGTAGTCCAAAGTTGTCTTAATCTGGACTGAATCACTTGATTTGTTATTATTGTTTTACTTCCTTCTGACAGTCTAAAGAATGTGATTTGGTCTGGTATAGTAGTTGTAAAAATCGGTGTTTACACGGAATAAGAAATTATGTTCCTCCTTACTGGGACTTGTAATGAGTCTCTAGAAGTTCCGACGGAGACACCAAAATTTCCACCCCTACTCCCAGGTAAAGGGGTCAAAGTTGTCTGGTCTACTACGGATAGACCTTAGTATCTTGTCCCGGTTGACTCGACACCCTTTTCCCACAGGATCTCAGAACCCCGATGGTTAGGACGGATCTTCTCCACGTTCGTATCATACTATCTGGGTGACCCAGACTTTTTACCTCGACGGTAGGGACATCCAGTTCTTCCGTCTCGGAGTTTAGCTTTTCCTAATAAGAATTATCGTAAAAAGAACGATTCAAAACTTGACAGAAGTCAAGTCAAATCAGCAAGTCAGGACAGACTTAGAAACGCTGGGGTACTTGACGTCGTGTGGTCCGGAGGGACAGGTAGTGGTAAAGGACCTCAAGTGAGTCTGAGCGTAGGTAACTCAGTCACTACGGTAGGTCGGTAGAGTAGGAGACAACAGGGGAAGAGGAGGACGTGGGTTAGGGAGAGCCGTAGTCTCAGAAAGGTTACTCAGTTGAGAAGCGTACTCCACCGGTTTCATGACTTCAAAGTCGAAATTGTAGTAAGGAAGGTTTCTTTAGTGTCCCGACTAGAAGAAGTCCTACCTGACCAACCTAGAGGAACGTCAGGTTCCCTGAGAGTTCTCAGAAGAGGTTATGGTGTCAAGTTTTCGTAGTTAAGAAGCCACGAGTCGGAAGAAGTGTCATGTTGTGAGTGTAGGTATGTACTGGTGTCCTTTTTGATATTGGAACTACTCTGTCTGGAATCAGCCGTTTCATTACAGAGATGAAAAGTTATACGAAAGATCCAACCAGCATTGAAAAGAAGGTTCCTCATTCGCAGAAATTTAAAGTACCGACGTCAGTGGTAGACGTCACTAAAACCTCGGGGTTTTTTATTTCAGACCGTGACAAAGGTGACAAAGGGGTATATAAAGGGTACTTTACTACCCTTGTCTACGGTACTAGAAACAAAAGACTTATAACTCGAAATTCGTTTGTTAAAGTGAGAGGAGAAATTGGAAGTAGTTCTCCGAAAAATCAAGGAGAAGTGAAAGACGGTATTCCCACCACAGTAGACCTAGAGACTCCACTAACTATAAAGAGGGTGCTTAGAACTAAGGTCGAACACAAAGAAGGTCAAGTTGTAAAGAGTACTACAGGAGACGTATATTCAATTTATTCGTCCCACTGTTATATGTCGGAACTACATGAGGAAAAGGATAAACCTTGGTCAGACAACAAAGTACAGGTCAAGATTGACAACGAAGGACTGGACGTATGTCTAAAGAGTTCTCCGTCCAGTCCACCAGACCATAAGGGTAGAGAAAGTCTTAACAGGTGTCAAATAACACTAGGTGTTTTAGTTTCCGAAACCGTCTCACTTATTTCGTCTTTATTTACAAAAAGACCTTGAGAGAACGAAAC
Organism: Capra ibex; assembly: GCA_006410555.1. Classification (NCBI taxonomy): domain Eukaryota; kingdom Metazoa; phylum Chordata; class Mammalia; order Artiodactyla; family Bovidae; genus Capra; species Capra ibex. Next base: position 65,942,799 of record SJYO01048061.1, on the reverse strand, counting down.
AGGTTCTAGGTCGCCTACAACCGTTAAACTAGAGACCAAGGAGACGGAAAAGATTTTGGTCGAACTTGTAGTCCTTCAAGTGCCAAGTGAATGACGACTTCGGACCGAACCTCTTAAAACTCGTAATGAAATGATCGTACAGTCTACTCACGTTAACACACCATCAAACTCGTAAGAAACCGTAACGGAAAGAAACCCTAACCTTACTTTTGACTGGAAAAGGTCAGGACACCGGTGACGACTCAAAAGGTTGAAACGACGGTATAACTCACATCGTGAAAGTATCGTAGTAGAAAGTCCTAAACTTTGTCGAGGTGACCTTAAGGTAGTGGAGGTGATCGAAACATCACTACGAAAGATTCTGGGTGAACTGAAGTGTAAGGTCCTATAGACCGAGATCTACTCACTATTGTGGTAGCACTAATAGACCCATTACTTCTAGAAAAAACATGTCAAGAAGACACATAAGAACGGTGGAGAAGAATTATAGAACAAGAAAACAATCCAGGTATGGTAAAGACAGGAAATAGCTCGGGTAGAAACGTACTTTACAAGGGAACCCTAGAGATTAAAAGAACTTCTCTAGAGATCAGAAAGGGTAAAACAAGAAAAGGAGATAAAGAAACGTAACTAGTCGCTCCTTCCGAAAGAATAGAGAAGAACGATAAGAAACCTTGAGACGTAAGTCTACGAATATAGAAAGGAAAAGAGGAAACAAAAAACGGAGAGAAGAGAAGTGTCAATAAAGATTCCGGAGGGGTCAATCGGTAAAACGAAAAAAAGTAAAGAAAAGGTACTCCTACCAGAACTAGGGACGAGGACATGTTACAGCACTTGGAGTTAGGTATCAAGTAGTCCGTGACATAGATAGTCCATATCCGGGAATTTAGATAAAGAATGAGATATTAGTATTCCTTAAACTAAATCCAGGATGGACTTACCAGATCGTCAAAAGGGATGAAAGAAGTTAAATTCAGACTTAAACCATTGTTCCTCAAGTACTAGATTCGGTGTCAGTCGAGGGTCAGAACAAAAACAACTGACATATCTCGAAGAGGTAGAAGTCGACGTTCCTTATATTAGTTAGACTAAAACCACAACTGGTAGACCACTACAGGTACACATCTCAGAAGAGAACACATCTTTCCTTTGGGACCCGTGTTTGTGAGTTTCTATGTTACCCTTTTTTTCTTAAAAAATGTAATTCTAAAAAGTATTTAATTCTATACAACACACCTACTTTTATTAGACTTTTATTTAATAATTAAGGATACGTCTCATGTAGTACTCTTTGCGATCCGACTACTTCGTGTTTGACCTTAGTTCTGACAACCCTCTTTATAGTTATTGAAGTGTATAAGTCTACTGTGGTGGGAATACTGTCTTTCACTTCTTCTAGATTTCTCCGAGAACTACTTTCACTTTCTCCTCTCAATTTTTCAAACGAATTTTGAGTTGTAAGTCTTTTGATTCTAGTACCGTAGACCAGGGTAGTGAAGTGAAGTTCTGTATATCTACCCCTTTGTTACCTTTATTACTGTCTGAAATAAAAGAATCCGAGATTTTAGTGACGTCTACCACTGACGTCGGTACTTTAATTTTCTACGAACGAGGAACTTTCTTTTCAATACTGGTTGGATCTGACGTATACTATTTCGTCTCTGTAATGAAACAGTTGTTTCCAGGTAGATTAGTTTCGATACCAAAAAGGGCATCAGTACATACCTACACTCTCAACCTGATATTTCTTTCGACTCGTGACTTCTTAACTACGAAAATTTGACACTACAACCTCTTCTGAGAACGCTCAGGGAACCTGACGTTCCTCTAGATTGGTCAGGTAGGATTTCCTTTAGTCAGGACTTATAGGTAACCTGCCTGACTACGACTTCGACTTTGAGGTTGTGAAACCGGCGGACTATACTTCTTGACAGAGTAACCTTTTCTGAGACTACTACCCTTTCTAACTTCCGCCCTCCTCTTTCCCTGATGTCTCCTACTCTGCCAACCTATTGTAGTGATTGAGTTACCTGTACTCAAACTTTTTTGAGACTTTTAACCACCACCTGTCCCTCCGGACCGTACGACGACAAGTACCCTAGTGTTTATCTGTGTAGACTCACTGACTTGACTTGACTAACTTGATTTTAAAGGGGAGTATAATTACCCATTTATCCGGGTTGATTTCTTGAATTCTACCTTTACATATTGACTTGTTTATTTATCATCCGTTAAACGAGAAGAGTATCCGTGACACCATCATCGTGTCACCATTTCTCTAAAATTTTACACTTACTAAGTTTTTCGGACGACGGTGTATGAATTGGTACATTACTTCATGACTTTCTGAGTTTATTACTTTTGTCGTGGTTTTTAATTCGTAGGTGTCTCCTACTTACGTGATATTCTGTTTGTTGTATTTTGTTTTTATTCTTTATTCCTATTTCTATTTTATTTTGTGATCCTTTAATTTATCGTTTCAATTTGTAAAAAATTTTTAGTAATTTTCTATTTAAGGATCAATTAAACTCCTATTGTCAATCTCGATGTTTTAATTCAGTTTCAAAATTATAAATGTTGACTTGATAAGTCATTTATACCAAAGTCTTTTGTGACTTTTTTAGTCTTATCTAAACTTCCGAAAATCTTATATATTTCTAGTCATCCAGGATTTCTTCTTCGTCTCTTATTTCAATCTGACTGTCGTTCCTACATTACTTTATTGTACGGGTTATCGATAGAATTTATCTTTTGTAGTTCTAGTATATATATAAAAATTCCATTTAAGAAATTTTAAACGACACTTACAAAAAAAAAAAAAAAAATTGTATATAGAAGTTCCGCAAGGTTACATATTTTATCCTATGGTATAAAGACTTGGTAAAACACTCCTATCCTTTGGAGACAATGGCTTTGTTCTGTTTTTATCATGTTTTTATTATAATTTCTATGTAAGGTGTAAACTTTTTACTTCACTTGTAGAATCAAATTACATACACATTTGATTGTTTGTTTTGATCCTTTTGTATCAGTTCTTCCTAATAAAAGACCCTCAAGAATCTTTCCTATTACATTAGTCAGATGATTACAAAGTTACATAATTATATTAAGTAAATTAGTATCCAGTTTCCCTTTTTACATTGATACACCATCTATGTTTAACCTATTTTAATTTATCTATTGTAACTATTTTAAACAATTACCTTATCCTTGTCTTCTTATAATAAAATATATAGTATTCATATCAATAATTATGAAGGTAAATTAAATATTCTTGAAAAAGTCGATAACGTAATTAAAACTTAAAAGAGGGTACATTATTTTATATTTTATTATGTTGATAACAATTTTTTTCACGGATTACGAAAAATAAAATTTTTATTTACAAGGGAGATCTTTTCCGGTTTTATAACTAAGTTTACCAGAGTCTTTATTATTATCTAATTGATTATTCTGACGAAATTTTATTTTTAAATTTTTTCGTTACTAAAAAGGGTATTAACTGTTATTAAACAATTCATCTTATTATCTTATCCTCGGGGAAAAGTATTAATTGGTTTTTGTATTTAAATTTATCACAAATCGGTCTTTAGATTTAAGGTCATCCTAAGTCCGTGACCTTCGAAAAGATTTACCACAAAAAGTTTCTACCAAGTAAAGACTTCAGGATTCAAACATTATTACCTTCTTATTACTTCAAGAGTCACTTAGTGTACCTACACTAGACGAGACATGTCTACTCGTCCACCATTCCGAAAAGTCGTGTTAAGTGTATTGCTATACCCGACACACCTAACATCAATTCCTTAACATTTACCGAGACAGTCTTCGATGGAGTTTAACGGGGTTTTACGGTATGTAAAGGTCCCTGTATCTGAAACTTAAAAACTGATCTCTTTGAGGTCTATATATCTGGTTTCGTCCTTACGATTTTTGTTTCAACATCAATTCAACTATTCTAATATTTATGTATAAAAGTTTTCATGAGAAATAGGGAGAGACACCAAAATACGTCTACGACACTTTTATTTAAGTCAACTTTTTAATAAAACAATGTCTGAATTACGTCATAAAGGACCATTCGTTCAGCGTAATAACTAAGTTAACTAAAAAAATTTTTCAATTACTTTTGGGCACTTAAAACGTTTCAGACTTAAAAACACTTTCTTGACCATCTCGTTTACGTAATAAAAACGAACTTAGATATTTAAAATCTAAAAGTACATTGTACGATAAAGAATTTAAAAGTCTATTTCGTTTAATAAAATTTACCTAGGTTTTTACTGTCGTATAACCATTAGGTAAAAGTAACTTACTATTACAACGTATTACCACCTTCCCCGAGTGACTATATATGACGACGAAGGTAAAACCCATACCTATTAAATGTACATCTCTTCCTTCTCTTTTGGATGACGGGAGATTTAACAGTTGAAAAGTGAGATACCTCTCCGTGCCTCGACAAACGATGTACACTAGTGGTTCCAAAGTTGTCTCACCTCGGTCGAAGTTGAGTTTTCAATGCGTGCCCTGGTTTCGTGTAGTACCCTTTCTCGTCCTTTTTGAGGGTTGTGGTTCGTCCTTTTTGCAATGTATAAACATTCAATCGTCGAGTCATACTCGATCCCTTACAGATCAAAGAAAAACCGAACTCTGTAGACCAGGTCCTCTTCAGGACCCTACGTATGGATACGGGACCCTAGTCAAGATGGTCGGTCTTTAACAAGTCGACCTGTCTATAGTCACAAACAACAAAAACAACAACAATGTAGGATATAGAATCCCTTTGAAGGGACAAAAGTAATAAAACTAACCCTCGATATTGTCTTGGTTCTCAAACCTTTTGAACGTACCCCATTAACATAAACCACACAACTTTCTTACATTTACTAAACACCCTTCTCCCGGTTGAGACTACTTAATTTTTATCTGTAGCCACGAAACGGGGAAAAGAAAGTACGTCACCTTAGATCATTAGAAAGAGAACTTAGAACTGACGGACACTACCGACACTTGTTATCTCATATCGTTTTTAGCTGAAAGGATTTGGTGCGGTAATTCTTCGACCTTCGAATTCGGAACTAAAGAACTTGGGACTCTACTGTACGTACTTTAAGTTTTTGAAGATTTCTTTGGTACACCTCTTATGGACTCTAATTTACCTTCCCCTGGAAAGGTCGAGAGGTACAACCTTAATACCCATTCCCTTAATAATATATACACTTAATAATCCATTATCTATACACTTACTTTGACAGAACCTTTGAAGTCTGGTCGAGTCAGTCTGACCTTATAGTGGTTCACTGGAATTAACTTGGACACACCGTGTCTTAACGGATCGTTTCGGTCCGTGTTTAAAAACTAGGGGATACAGGTAGTATCCTATACTATTCTACATACAGTGAGATCCGGTAATTCCAACCTCCATCAATCAATATGTGATCAACTATTGATCTTGTTTTAAGAGAAACCTACTTATAGTGGAAAAGTACGTTAAAGTTATTTTGGGTTCAAGATAAAAAATTGACTATCTTTATAGAGTGTACCCTTTTTTTTTCACTTTAGGTTTATTTTTTTTATAACATTTTCTTTCAATTACCTCTTGACATTCCAGTCTATCAATTTACATAAGATTTGAAATTTATTAAATCCTCTCATACTATGATCGTGATATTTTGGGTTGGTACCATTATTTTGATTTCACTTTTATGTCTTTTTCTAGAGTCGAATGTATTCACAACAACAAGTAGTGAGTCAGTACAGACTGAGAAACGTTTGGATTCCTCACGTCGTGCGGTCGGAAGGGACAAGTAGTCGATTGAGGGTCTCAAATGAGTCTGAGTGTAGGTAACACAGTCACTACGGTAAGTCGATAGAGTAGGAGACAGCAGGGGAAGAGGAGGACGGGAGCTAAAAAGGGTCATAGTCCCAGAAAAGGTTACTCAACCAAGAAACGTAGTCTACCAGGTTCATAACTTCGAAGTCGAAGTCTTAGTCAGGAAGGTTACTTATAAGTCCTAACTAAAGGAAATCCTAACTGACCAAACTAGAGGAACGTCAGGTTCCCTGACTAAAATACTATTCAAACAGTAACCACTTATTAAGAAAGTAAGACATAGAATATATAATGAATCGTACAATGTTCGTAAAGATTTAATCTGTTTTGACTTTAGGGGTTTCTTGACCTACCTTTACACCGACTAATAATCTAACCCCAAAAATATTAATAAATTTTTCGTATAAATAAGTACGTAAAAAGTGAACAAATTGACTTATAAAAAATACCCGACTTTAGTATATAAACAGAAATTAGAGAGTGTCACTAATAGTGTCAAATTGTAAAAATACTCTGTAAATCGTGAAAGAAGATATATATTACGAAGAAGGTTTTACATATTTACACTACTAAATCATTGTTGGGACCTAACACGATAATTTTACATCTGTTGAAAGGGATTGATCACACCCTTTTCAACCGTACGTCAGTTAATAACAAGACGAATTCTCAGAACGAAGGTTCTGTAGTCTCATGTCTTTCTATAAGAACGTCAATTATGTGGCGATGCACCCTTTTATATCAAAGGGTACATGTTCCCGAGTACTATAGTAGTTCACTGTAAATCGTCGTAAATGGAGAACCGACGATTAAGTAGTGAAACGTAATATGTAAAAAATGTATTTTTGATTCTGTATCCCTTCAAATGTCAACCATACAGGAACGCCCTACTATCGTACCAATTGCATTCTCATTAGTCACGTCTGAAGTTTACATGTCTCTGTCGGTATAAAAGTGGGAGACTGTAAACGGGTATGAAGTCTAAAGGTACGACTTTACGACTTTTTAATTTCTTCCTTTTTATTGTCACGTAGTACCTTTCTTTATCATATTTTTATCTATTGTGATTCATGTCAACGATATACTATATGGTAAGTGATATACTGTCAAGATAAGAAAGACCCATCAATGAAATTTATGGTCAATCACTTGTTCCGTTATGTAAGTAAAACCTTCTCTAAACGTGAAGGTCCGTCATAATATTTTGTACAAAATTTATTTTCTCTAACTGATATGACGTAAAGTTTATCTTTTAAAAGAATAAAAAGGACTGTGTAATGTTTATTTTAGTATAAAAAGAGGTCTAACGGTGACTTATAAAAATTCACGGTATTACACTTACGATCAACGAATTCACTCAAATTTAAAATAATTTAAGTACGAACGTAGTTGACGATGAAAAACAGAGGAGTGTGTACATTGTCCCTGTCTCCTATCTCGACTTATGAAGTATGGACTGTCTGGAACTTTTCAGTAACTTTTTGTTTACACACACATGAGTTAGACAAGTCAACACAGACTGTGAAACGTTGGAATATCTGAGACAGGTACCCTAAGAGATCCGTTCTTACGTCCTCACCCAACGGTACGGGAGGAGGTCCCGTAAAAGGTCTGGGTCCCTAACTTGAACTCAGAGGAGACAGAGGACGTAATGTCCACCTAAGAAATGTGTAACTCTGTGGTGTTATCTTTTAACTCGATTAAACCATTCTTCTGACAAGTAATTTCCTCTTCGTATGTATCGTTATGATCACTTGTCTATAAGTCAGTCAAGTCAAGTCAAGTCAAGTCAACGAGTCAACACAGGCTGAGAAACACTGGGGTACTTAACGTCGTGTGGTCCAGAGGGACAGGTAGTGGTTGAGGGTCTCAAGTGAGTCTGAGTACAGGTAGCTTAACCACTACGGTAGGTCGGTAGAGTAGGAGATAGTTTGAGAAGAAGAGGACGGGGGTTAGGGAGGGTCGTAGTCCCAGAAGAGGTTATTCAGTTGAGGAGTGTACTCCACCGGTTCCATAACCTCAAAGTCGAAGTCGTAGTCAGAAAGGTTACTTGTGGGTCCTGACTTGAGGAAATCCTACCTGACCAACCTAAAGCAACATTAGGTTCCCTGAGAGTTCTCAGAAGAAGTTGTAGTTTCAAGTTTTCGTAGTTAAGAAACCGTGAGTCGAAAGAAGTGTCAGGTTGAGAGTGTAGGTATGTACTGATAACCTTTTCGGTATTGGAACCGATCTACCTGGAAACAACCGTTTCATAACAGAGACGAAAAGTTATACGATAGATCCAACCAGTATTGAAAGGAAGGTTCCTCATTCACAGAAAATTAAAGTACCGACGTTAGTGGTAGACATTACTAAAACCTCGGGGGTTTTTATTTCAGACTGTGACAAAGGGAACAAAGGGGTAGATAAAGGGTACTTCACTACCCTGGTCTACGGTACTAGAAGTAAAAGACTTACAACTCGAAGTTCGGTTTAAAAAGTGAGAGGAGAAAGTCAAAGTAGTTCTCCGAAAACTCAAGGAGAAGTGAAAGACGATATTCCCACCACAGTAGACGTATAGACTCCAATAACTATAAAGAGGGCCGTTAGAACTAAGGTCGAACACGAAGAAGGTCGGACCGTAAAGAGTACTACATGAGGCGTATATTCAATTTATTCGTCCCACTGTTATATGTCGGAACTGTGTGAGGAAAAGGATAAACCTTGGTCAGACAACAAGGTACAGGTCAAGCTTGACAACGAAGGACTGGACGTATGTCCAAAGAGTTCTCCGGTCAGTCCACCAGACCATAAGGGTAGAGAAAGTCTTAACAGGTGTCAAATAACACTAGGTGTGTCAGTTTCCGAAACCGTATCAGTTATTTAATCTTTATCTACAAAAAGACCTTGAGAGAACGAAATAGGTACTAGGTCCCCTACAACCGTTAAATTAGAGACCAAGGAGACGGGAAAGATTTTGGTCGAACTTGTAGTCCTTCAAGTGCCAAGTGTATGACGACTTCGGACCGGACCTCTGAAAACTCGTAATGAAATGATTGCACACTCTACTCACGTTAACACATCATCAAACTCGTAAGAAACCGTAACGGAAAGAGACCCTAACCTTACTTTTGACTGGAAAAGGGCAGGACACCGGTGACGACTCAAAAAGTTTAAACGACGGTATAACTTACGTCGTGAAAGTGTAGTAGTAGAAAGCCCTAAACTTTATCGAGTGGACCTTAAGGTAGTAGAGGTGATCGAAACAAGCATCACTACGAAAGATTCCGGGTGAACTGAAGTGTAAGGTCCTACAGACCGAGATCCACTCACTAGTGTGGTAGTACTAATAGACCCAACACTCGAGAAAAAACATGTCAAGAAGACACATAAGAACGGTGGAGAAGAATTATAGAAGTCGAAGAAAATCCAGGTATAGTAAAGACAGGAAATAACTCGGGTACAAACGTACTTTAGAAGGGAACCATAGAAACTAAAAGAACTTCTTTAGAGATCAGAAAGGGTAGGATAACAAAAGGAGAGAAAGAAACGTAACTAGCGACTCCTTCCGAAAGAATAGAGAGAAACGAAAAGAAACCTTGACACGTAAGTCTACGAAATAGAAAGGAAAAGAGGAAACGAAAAGTGAAGAGAAGATAAGTGTCGATAAACATTCCGGAGGAGTCTGTAATCTTAAGATAACATATAATCTTTGTTCTACCACCAATTTTCAATATAAAAATAACAAATTGATTGACTATAACTGAGTAATTAATTGAGTTAATTTTATAAATAACTAAGAAACGATAGGTATTGATCAGTTTTACTATCTTTAAATTTTTAGGTATATTAAAACTCCTCCAGTGTTAAATCACTTTTCAACACTCTAACCACATAAGAGTATGATAATAAAGTGATTCCGATACTTAGTCTATAGTCTCTTCCATTACCGTGGGGTGAGGTCATGAGACCGGACCTTTTAGGGTACATGCCTCCTCGGACAACCCGACGTGAGGTACCCCAGCGATTCACAGTTTGTGCTAACTCACTGGGGTGAAATGAAAAGTGAAAGGACGCAACCTCTTCCTTTGCCGTTACGTGAGGTCACAGGAACGGATCTCTTAGGGTCCCTACTCCTTCGGACCACCCGACGGCAGATACCCCAACGTGTCTCAGTCTGTTCTGACTTCATTGAATCGTCGTCGTCGTACTTAGTCTATATATCCTTTCTAATATCTTTCCATCCCTATTTCCTTAAATTACAATAATTAGGAGAGACACCTGAAAGGGAATCATTGTAATTATCGACTCGGAACTTTCGACTCGGAACCACTTTTGAAGGCATCTTCATATATGTATATATAATACGTATATATAAATAAGTATATATATATATGTATGTACGTATATTGTGAAAGTGATATCTATCACTTTACTCAAGATAATTATCTTTCGTTTACGGTCCACTTTCTGTCATAAATAATATTGATACGATCTTTCGTTCCTGTTAATCATAGTTACAGAACTCCTCTATTCTGACATGATCATTGACTTCAGTCTACTACCTTTAGATCCTTTTAAGTAGAAATGAGAAGTGACTTAAATCCAACAATCATCTCCACACCGTGAAAGTCTAAGTCCAAAAATATTTCTTTTACAGTTGTTTTGGTGTTTCTTTAAAACACTTAACACCTTAGGTCAACCCTTACTAACATGTTAAGTCTTGTCTATTGGTCGTATTTTTAAGTCCTTGACCCCTTCACTTTCAGAGAGTCAACACAGGTTGAGAAACGCTGGGGTACCTGACATCGACCGGCCCGAGAAGACAGGTACCCTTAGAGGTCCGTTCATATGACCACACCCAACGGAAAGGGAAGAGGTTCCATCAGAAGGACTGAGTCCCTAACTTGGGTCCAGAGGTCGTAACGTCCGTCCGAGAAATGGTAGACTCTATGGTCCCTTCGGTTCCAATATTCTTACCTTCCTGAATAACTACTACACTTTATAAGTTTAAGTTCGGTAACTCTTATTTCCTTTTAGTGATTCTTTGTCTCGAGTCCCTTTCACTCGTCCCTTTTACGACTCCAAAGAAACCTTACACAACTCTAATCCTTTTGACGTATGATACATAGAAACGTTATACCTTGAACCCTCTCTTTGGTACATATATCCGAGTAGAGTCTCGATAAAACCCAAACTAAGGTCTGGTAACACTAATTCGTTTAACGTTACTTCGATCAATGTCAAAAAACAAAGGATCATGTATTTTACAATACAAATATAATATTATAGTAGAAAATAATTGACACGGTGTCGTAATTTATATGTATTTATATATAGAACTAACAACGACAAATCAACGACTTAACATAGGTTGAGAAGACACTGGGGTACCAGACATAGGGAGGTCCGAGGAGACAGGTACCCCTAAAAGGTAAAATAACGATTTTTCACAATTAGTTCGAGTTGGTTAGTATGAAAAAGTACGTTATCATTGTAGTTTCTAGTTACTAGTACCTAGTGGTATTGTTTATATTATTTTTACTTTTTTTTTTAACGTTCTTAATGGTTTTACACTACGTTTCGGACATCCTTTTTACAGTAGTTATGTGAACGAGCGGGGTGTTAACGGTGTTTGGAAGTCAAACATTTTCATTACGGATAATATCTTTCAGACTATACGGTTAAAACCTTTAATAAACGTTTTTGTACTCAGACCTTAAGTTCATTCCCCTACTCTCTCACTGTACCTTCTCTACGCCTAATTCCTGTCTTTTGACTGTATTAATCTGTTTTATAACCCCTTTCTCTCTCTGAACTGACTTCCTTAGTTCTTATACCGGACGTCACTCAAGTCTCTTTATGGTCCTCTCTAGACACGACGACTTCGATTCCTTCTCCGAATTCTACCCACTACCATTCACAAAGTTCCTCTGGTTTATAACTCATTCAGAAAGACACTAGTGACTTTTCCGTTGAAATAGTTGTAAAACTTTACTTGTACTCTACAGTTTTCCGACTTCTCCTTTACTAACTTTTATTTTGTTATCTTTAACTAAAATCTGATAAATAGGTAACTTTAAATATTTTAGTCCCTTCTCTAGTTATGTTTTAAACGAATGTTTAACTAAACTTTTATATGAAAGAGTGACGGTCAATTTTTCAATAGTATAAGAATGTGGTTCCTTCATCGATTTCTAATACTCAAATTGTAAATGAAAGTACATATTATCTTAATGGGTTTCCAGGTAGATCAGTTCCCATATCAAAAAGGTCACCAGTCCATACCTACACTTTCAACCTGACACTTCTTTCGACTCGTGGCTTCTAACTACGAAAACTTGACGTCACAACCTCTTCTGAGAACTCTCAGGGAACCTTACGTTCCTCTAGGTTGTTCAGGTAGGATCTCCTATAGTCAGGACCCACAAGTAACCTTCCTGACTACAACTTCGACTTTGAGATTGTGAAACCGGAGGAGTACACTTCCCAACTGAGAAACCTTTTCTATGACTACGACCCTCCCCAACCCCCGTCCTCCTCTTCCCCTGTTGTCTCCTACTCTACCGACCTACCGTAGTGGCTGTACCACCTGTTCTTAAACCCACTTGAGGTCCTCAACCACTTTCTGTCCTTCCGGACCGAACAACATTAAAGACCCCAGCGTTTCACAGCCTGTGATGACTCGCTGATTTGACTTGACTTGACTTTTTTTATGCACAAATAAAATTTTGTTATATACAAGAAGAAATCTTCATTCTAGAATAAAACTAGACATCATTCACACCCTTTTTGTATTGAGTTCTAATTATGGATAAAACACCTAACTTATTTTGTAATAATATCAACGACACTAATAAAGACTGTGGAAGCTCGTTTGTGTAACAGTAATACGTTTCAGACGCCCGACTACCCTACCGTTATAACAAACCAGTTATTGATCTTTATTAACAGGTTGTATCGTGAAGACATATAAAACTACTATACGTAATTAAAATTAAGATACATCTCCCTTGTCAAGGCAAGTCAAATCAAGTCAGTGAGTCAGTACAGACTGAGAAACGCTGGGGTACTTAGTGTCGTGCGGTCCGGAGGGACAGGTAGTGCTTGAGGGTCTCAAGTGAGTTTGAGTCTAGATAGTTCAGCCACTACGGTAGGTCGGTAGAGTAGGAGACAGTAGGGGAAGAGGAAGACGGGATTAGGGAGGGTCTTAGTTTCAGAAAAGGTTACTCAGTTGAGAAACGTACTCCGTCTGTTTCATGACCTCAAAGTCGAAATCGTAGTAAGGAAGGTTTCTTGTCGGTCCTGACTAGAGGAAGTCTTACCTGACCAACCTAGAAGAACGTCAGGTTCCCTGAGATTTCTCAGAAGAAGTTGTGGTGTCAAGTTTTCGTAGTTAAGAAACCGTGAGTCAAAAGAAGTGTCAGGTTGAGAGTGTAAGTATGTACTGATTTCCTTTTTGGTATCGGAACTGATCTACCTGGAAACAACCGTTTCATTATAGAGACGAAAAGTTATACAACAGATCCAACCAGTATTGAAAGGAAGGTTCCTCATTCGCAGAAAATTAAAGTACCACCGTCAGTGGTAGACGTCACTAAAACCTCGGGTTTTTTATTTCAGACTGTGACAAAGGTGACAAACGGGTAGATAAAGAGTACTTCACTACCCTGGTCCACGGTACTAGAAGTAAAAGACTTACGACTCGAGATTCGGTTGAAAAAGTGAGAGGAGAAAGTCAAAGTAGTTCTCCGAAAACTCAAGGAGAAGTGAAAGACGGTATTCCCACCACAGTAGACGCATAGACTCCAATAACTATAAAGAGGGTTGTTAGAACTAAGCTCGAACAGGAGGAAGGTCGGGTCGTAAAAAGTATTACATGAGACGTATATTCAATTTATTCGTCCCACTACTATATGTCGGAACTACATGAGGAAAAGGATAAACCTTGGTCAGACAACAAGGTACAGGTCAAGATCGACAACGAAGGACTACACGTATATCCAAAGAGTTTTCCGTCCAGTCCATCAGACCATAAGGGTAGAGAAAGTCTTAACAGACGTCAAATAACACTAGGTGTGTGAATTTCCGAAACCGTATCAGTTATTTCGTCTTCATCTACAAAAAGACCTTGAGAGAACGAAAAAGGTACTAGGTCGCGTACAACCGTTAAACGAGAGACTAAGGAGGTGGAAGTCAGTTGTGACTTTAGTCTAACTAACATAAGAAACGTCGGTTTCTACCTCTTCGAGATATGTCAGTCGTTTTTGTTCTGGTCCTCGACTGACACCGAGTCTACTACTCGAGGAATAACGGTTTAAGTATGAATTTAACTTCTTTCATTCCTTTTGGTGATCTGGTAAGTCCATACTGGATTTAGTTTAGGGAACGTTAATATGTCACCTTCACTCTTTATCTAAATTCCCTGATCTAGACTATCTATCTTACGGATTACTTGATACCTACCTCCAAACACAGTAACGTGTCCTCCGTCCCTAGTTCTGGTAGGGTACCTTTTCTTTACGCTTTTTCGTTTTACCGACAAACCCCTCCAGAATGTTTATCGACACTTTTCTTCTCTTCACTTTTCGTTTCCTCTTTTCCTTGCTACATTCGTCGACTTAAGTCTCAAGACTTCTTATCGTTCCTCTCTATTCTTTCGGAAGGAGTCGCTAGTTACGTTTCTTTATCTCCTTTTGTTGTCTTACCCTTTCTGATCTTTAAAGAAGTTCTTTTTATCTCTATGGGTCCCTTGTAAAGTACGTTTCTACCCGAGCTATTTCCTGTCTTTACCATACCTGGATTGTCTCGTCTTCTATAATTCTTCTCCACCGTTCTTATGTGTCTCTTTGACACCTTTTTTTAGAAGTGCTAGTTCTATTAGTACTACCATACTAGTGACTGGATCTCGGTCTGTAGGACCTTACACTTTAGTTCACCCGGAATCTTTTATAGTGGTTCTTGTTTCGATCACCTCCACTACCTTAAAGTCATCTCGATAAAGTTTAGGAACTTCTACTACGACACTTTCACGACGTGAGTTATACAACCGTTTAAACCTTTTGAGTCGTCACCGGTGTCCTGACCTTTTCCAGTCAAAAGAAAGGTTAGAGTTTCTTTCCGTTACGGTTTCTTACGAGTTTGATGGTGTGTTAACGTGAGTAGAGTGCACGATCATTTTATTACGAGTTTTAAGAGGTTCGGTCCGAAGTCGTTACGTACTTGACACTCGAAGGTCTACAAGTTCGACCAAAATATTTTCTCTCTTGTTCTCGACGGATTATCATTGAAATAGTAAAACCTTATTCTTATTTAGATCAAAAACAGTAACAAAAACAGTGAAACACCGAAAATTATGATGAAGTGTTTGTAAAAAAGATCGTCATACAAAGAGTAATGGTATAATTTACTCAAGTCGTTTCCGTGTAAGTGAGTGACGGTGGACGATTGTAATAAGTTACGACGGACTTCGTAGGGTCAGTGAAAGGTCTGTCTCGTCACTCTCTGATTTATAAAGTCACGACAACGCAACACCAGAGGAAAAAGACGTGAAACCGACATATAAATAAAAAATCTTTCCGTAAGAGGGTATCATGTATATAATACATAGTGTCTTCTTGATCCACTGGGACATCCTAAACATCACACTACATAGGTAGGTACATGAATACCGAAAAGGAATTACAATAAGGGTAATAAGTCTTCTAACGAAAACAACCTGACTTACTATAGGTGACCACGTTTCTTTAAAATATAATCGAAGGATTCCTAAATTTGTGAAGTTACGTTACGAACCAGACATACAAATCGAACAATATGACATGACGTTACATAAACGGTAGGACGTCAAAGAGTGACGAAACTAGTAAAACTTCATATTACGAAAGGAGGAATGATTCTGTAAAAAATACAAAGTGGTAGTTGTGACAAAGAACATGAGAGTCTCTGACATCTTAGAAAAAAAAAAAATTTATTTGTGTGGATACGATCGTCTGTATACCTGTGTGTTATACGTACGTATATATATATACACACACACACACACACACACACACACACACGTATGTATATATGTATATAAATTCTCTTCCAATTGGTGTCCTCAATTGATAGGTCATAAAGCCGACCCGATCGGTTTCTCCTGACATACATTCCCAGTCATGAACCCTGAACCACAGAAGAATCGAAATCACAGTGTGTTCCAATTCAAGAACTAACAGGCATACTTCCAAACACTACTCCTTCTACTATTTTAGAATGAGAAGTATCCGATTCACTTCGTCTTTAAACACCATTTTCCTACTCACTAACAGTTGAAAATAATTGACTTTTTGAGGTAAGACTACTAAGATAACAATGATTTTATATTCCTTAATCTTTCTGAGACGTTCTTTGAGTATCTTTACTTATAAAAAAAGGAAAATTTTTTTACCAGGATAAAACAGATAGAATGAGTACTCGGTTATTTTACTGGATAAATCTCATCAAGACTAATAAATACCTACTGGTAACAAAATTATAAACGAGAACCATTTGTAGACGTTTTGTGAATAGTGGACGACGTGAGTTCTCGAAATACCCCTTAGGTTTTTCAATATACACAAACTAAACTGTAAAATTAATTTACCATTAATTTCCAACCCAAACCAACTGATTTGAAATTTAGAGTCCATTTTCATGGTATTACTTTCCTTACGGTAAATTGACTCGTTTTCATGAAACAAAAATATTAAATACAACTTTCTTTTACGAGAAGTTTATGAGTTTAATAGATTTTACGAGTAATCCTTGTATTCTTTAATAAACCATTAAATATAAAACGAAACCCGAAAGGACCACCGAGTCTCCCATTTCGTAGACGGACGGTACACCCTCTGGTCTCAAGCTAGGGGCCGAGTCTTTCTAGGGGACCTCTTTCTTTACTGTCGGGTAAGATCATGAGAAAAGGCATTTTAAGGTACCTACCTCCTCGAACCATCCGATGTCCGGGAAAATCGGCTAATTAAATGTTTATGATACAAAATACTTATAGACTACTTTGTACTGATTTTGATGTCTATGTTTATACATATAATGATGACAGATACTCCTTATTATTCACGAACTTTTTTTCTCCCGACATATGAAAAAGTATACAGACTTTATAAAGTGGTAGTAGTAGTATTTCTTTACTTCCTATTTTCCTCCTCATCTTATTGAGTTTACTTGTAGTACCGGAAATACTCTTGTGTTAATATTACCATAATACAAATACCCTTTTATCTTATCCTTATTTGTGTGGTGATCCTTAGTCGTACATAAAAGACTTTTACTTAACGTAAATATTATGTGTCATTACATCCTACGAAAAAAGAGTAGTCATAAAATATGTCATACTATGTTTGTTGTTTAGGAAGGGTGAAAACACTAAACTATTGTAAAAATAACACAATTACCAACTACTAAAGTTTTTACATCTGTGTAAAACAACACTAAAATCTACACAAAAAATATTATTTAGTACAACTTATAGACAGGTCCAAATAGTCTATAAAAATCGAGGAGAAACCGTTCTAAGACAGAGAGTAAGTGGATAAATAATTAACCAAGATGACTAAGTACATTTTATATATACTGTAAAAATTAAAAATATAATATTTCATTAATTGAAGGAAAGGACAAAAAAAAAAAAATGACACTTATAAAAGACTTAAAAGAACCGGAAAAATATTGAACAAAATTTAATTTATTATCATTTTAAACCGTTATAAAAAGGAAGACTATAAAAGACAGTCATATTTAAAAGTAAAAAGGAAAATATTATATATGTTTAAATTAAAAGAGAAGTCAAAAAAAACCGAATTAAGAATGAATCACAACGACTAATACTGAGCACTCATACAACTCCTGTAAATGAAGAGAGGTAGGAGACGAGACTCTCGTTAAAACAGTTGGAACTAAGACATCTAATAACGTAGTCAATGGAGTAAGAAGAGAGGTAAGGTCAAAATGGAGAATAGTTAGGTGAAAGATACTAAGTTTGACTCACTAGACAAGTAAAGTGAAACTATGAACCTTAGACAAGACCAAAAGATTACACATTCGTTTGTACTGGAGTGCGGGTTACACTAACGGACGATTCGAAACAAGGGTCGTGAGGTCATGAAGATGTAATGTGGAGTGAGTTTACCTTACAAAAAACAAAGTACTTACGTTATTCGTGACAGAGAGAGAACACCGAAAAGTACGGAAGAAGGACTATTAAAGGAAAAAGTACAAATAGAAGTTCAGAACAGGTTCAAGTACGAATGAATTAAGTAAGTCGGTTATAAGTAATTCCTGATAAAACTAGTTCTATCTTAATTATAGATTAGAAGTCTTAAACGTCAAACCAACACTTCTGTATTTCATCTTCTCTTTTCTTTTATACTTTAATCTATAATTTAATATTAAATACTGTTTATAATAAAATTTTTATCCAGGTTACTTTATTTTATTGTTCTCCATTTATTAAATACGATATTCTTTTATGTTTTGTCGTAGACTTTTTCACCGTGAACTTAAATCTTAACTTCTTTATTACCTTTACTTGGTCTTATTTTCATCTTATTCTCACGGATACTAAGTCCATTAATAAATCTGTAGTGACAAAGATCTCTCGAGACATTGACGAATTAATCGAATTCGAGACACAAGTCTCTTTTGGAAGTAGAGAAGAATAATATTGAACAAGAATAATATCAGTAATTTATTATTATCGTTACATAATATACTCGATATTTAAATATATATATATATAAAGACAAAGACCCATTTCCACGGTGTGACACACCAAACTATCATAAAAATGAGTATAGTTAAGTGTGGATAGTGAAAGGGTAGTGTCAATAAAGTCTTGGTATATAAACATATGTTCTTGTCCCATTATACGGAAGTCGAGACTATCCGAGGTTGAACGTTTCCAGTGACTACAGAAAGGGGTCTTTCGTCAATTCATATCACGAGGTTTTTAGCGTAAAAATACTTCAAATTTTCAGAACAACGGTAGGTGTTATAAATTATGTATTTACAATAGATCTACTGGAAGGGCTTAAGACTTTCCATATACATTCGAAGGGATAAACAGTGGCTAGTGACGATATCTAGTCTCTGTAAACTAAGTGGTGACTTTGAGGACCGATAGGGAACGACTAGCTCTCGACTTACCAATATAAATTTGGTGTAATTATTCCAAACCAAAATGGTCTTATTAGTAAATATTTCAGTGGACTTGAGGAACGACATCCTTAGACGGATACAACGTAAACGACAAGGGACCCAGGTCAAACAAGAAGGAGGGGTTTAGAGTTACCAAGTTAGGTAGTGGTGAAAGTTCACANACTAGTTCTATCTTAATTATAGATTAGAAGTCTTAAACGTCAAATCAACACTTCTGTATTTCATCTTCTCTTTTCTTTTATACTTCCATCTATAATTTAATATTAAATACTGTTTATAATAACATTTTTATCCAGGTTACTTTATTTTATTGTTCTCCATTTATTTAATACGATATTCTTTTATGTTTTGTCGTAGACTTTTTCACCGTGAACTTAAATCTTAACTACTTTATTACCTTTATTTGGTCCTATTTTCATCTTATTCTCACGGACACTAAGTCCATTAAGAAATCTGTAGTGACAAAGATCCCTCGAGACATTGACGAATTAATCGAATTCGAGACACAAGTCTCTTTTGGAAGTAGAGAAGAATAATGTTGAACAAGAATAATATCAGTAATTTATTATTATCGTTACATGATGTACTCGATATTTAAATATATACATAAAAAGACAAAGACCCATTTCCACGGTGTGACACACCAAACTATCATAAAAATGAGTATAGTTAAGTGTGGATAGTGAAAGGGTAGTGTCAATAAAGTCTTAGTATATAAACATATGTTCTTGTCCCATTATACGGAAGTCGAGACTATCCGAAATTGAACGTTTCCAGTGACTACAGAAAGGGGTCTTTTGTGAATTCATATCACGAGGTTTTTAGAGTAAAAATACTTCAAATTTTCAGAACAACGGTAGGCGTTATAAATTATGTATTTACAATAGATCTACTGGAAGGGCTTAAGACTTTCCATATACATTCGAAGGGATAAACAGTGGCTAGTGACGATATCTAGTCTCTGTAAACTAAGTGGTGACTTTGAGGACCGATAGGGAACGACTAGCTCTCGACTTACCAATATAAATTTGGTGTAATTATTCCAAACCAAAATGGTCTTATTAGTAAATATTTCAGTGGACTTGAGGAACGACATCCTTAGACGGATACAACGTAAACGACAAGGGACCCAGGTCAAACAAGAAGGAGGGGTTTAGAGTTACCAAGTTAGGTAGTGGTGAAAGTTCACAAACAAAATTTACATTAGAGGAGTTATTTTGAAAGGGACTGGTACCATAAAAGATATCGTGGATATAAGGTTTGGTGCGTAATAGATGGTGGGCAAGGGAAATAAAAAGAAGTATAGTCAGTTGGGTCACAATAGTCCAAATATCCTACTCTAGCCAACCATTTTTAAACGTTGTAAAACCTGGACGATAAGAAACCTTCCTTACTACGATTTCGACTTTGAGGTCATGAGACCGGTGCAGTACGCTTCTCAACTGAGTAACCTTTTCTGAGACTACGACCCTCCCTAACCCCTGTCCTCCTCTTCCCTTGCTCTCTCCTACTCTACCGACCTACCGTAGTGACTGATCTACCTGCACTTAGACTCACTTGAGACCCTCAACCACTACCTCTCCCTCCGGACCGCAAGACGTTAAGTACCCCAGCGTTTCTCAGCCTGTGCTGACTCGCTGACTTGACTTGACTTGACTAAGTAACGAACTATTTCCACTAGACAAGATATAGGAATTGACTCTTTTGTGACCGGGACCAAGTTACTCTCAAGGTTGGGACGGAGATTCTAAGTGTCAATGACATTCGTCAAAATAATACAAAGAGGTTTCAGGAGAGTTTGTATCGTAGCAGGTGTAAGTCACGAAAGTTTATCGAGTAAGGAGATGATAGTCTACTCTACTACGGGAGGGAGTCTACTGGGTTTTGTAAAAGAGTTTGTAATACTGGGATGACCTGTTTATGGCTTCCAGGTAAAGGGTAATAGGAAGAGGTGTTATCTCTGATCAGACAGACACGAGTCAGTAAATCAACATAGGATAAGAAACACTGGGGTACCTGACATTGGACGGTCTGAGGAGACAGGTACCCTAAAAAGTCTTATGAATTCACTCAACGGTAAAACATGAGGTCCCCTAGAAGGACTGAGTCCCTAGTTTGGAAACAGAGGACACAGAGGACGTAACGTCCGTCTAAGAAATGGTCACTCGGTCACCCCTTCTGGTTATTTAGACATGATCATAGATACAGAAAGAATTTAAGAAAAAAAAAAAAATTATCGAGACCGACAGATGATCCGTTGAGTTTTCAAAATAATAAAAAATAAACTTTTGCAAGAAACAAGTCGTAAGAAATTGAATATGTTTAAATTATAAGGTCTGAAAAATTCGTGACGGTGTTAATCTCTACGTATATCTGAGACTCTAGGTTGGTCAGGTTAGACTTCCTCTAGTCGGGACCCTAAAGAAACCTTCCTTACTACGATTTCGACTTCGAGGTCATGAAACCGGTGGAGTACGTTTCTCAACTGAGTAACCTTTTCTGAGACTCCGACCCTCCCTAACCCCCGTCCTCCTCTTCCCCTCCTGGCTCCTACTCTACTGACCTACCGTAGTGCCTGAGCTACCTGCACTCAGACTCACTTGAGGCCCTCAACCACTACCTGTCCCTCCGGACCGCACGACGCTAAGTACCCCAGCGTTTCTCAGTCTGNACCGCACGACACTAAGTACCCCAGCGTTTCTCAGCCTGTGCTGACTCGCTGACTTGACTTGCCTATCTGAGACTCTTTCCCTGTGTCCTGATACTTAATCACCAAGGAATTATAATAAAGAATTTAGTAACCAGTATCTAGATATCCAGAAGACCTAACAAATTATCTTACAGGAGATTTATAGAGTACGACGAGTGGAACGAAGGGTAATCTTCCCTCTTGTGAAACGAGACTCATCCCTCGAAAAGGAAGTAGAAGGGAAAAACAAGAAGATCGCAATCACTTAGACGTCTTAGTCTGAGAGATATGAATCTTGAGACCACGGAGGGAAAGTCTTTGAAAACTGGGACTGAAGTCATTAGGAAAGGTTCTCATAAAAAAAAAAAAATTAATAGACTATCAGACTCATTCGTTGAAAACGTATACCTCCTCATCCATCTTTTGAAAAAGGTCCACGTGAGTCTGTACACCGAATAAAAATTGGGAGTTTAAGGAAGACTCTGAGACCCGAATAATGTCCTAATATCTCTATACGTCTTGCTAAACGTGAGACTGACTTTCCCGTTGCATCTCTTTATACACTTTAGACAATGGTTATTTAATTTCTGACTTTAAATAACAATGAACTTTAAGTGACAATTTCTACCGTAAAGAAAAGAGGAGGAGTTCATATACAGGTTACCGACAGAGAGATTCGAACTTCTCCATCCGGTGTTTTACCCGTCCTGATTACCTTCACGGAGTTAAAATAACTAATTTAAATTTACTTAACAAATAGTCCCAAACCGACTGAAAACGATTTCAGACGTCAGTACAAAGGATTTTTTTGTTTTTGTTTTTGTTTTTGTTTTTTTGTACGTCTTACTAGCTCCGTATTGTCTCTACCCTCCTTCTTGTAATTGTCTTTCTTCTCTTTTCTCTCCCTTTGACAAAACGTACATACCTCTATTAATGTCTCATCCCCTTCCTTGGATTTCCTTGACTTTCCATCCAGTCCCAGGATGGTACCTGATCTCCCGTAACTTTAACGGAACAAAAGTCGAGTAATTCACCCGAAGAGACCACCGAGTCAACCGATTCTTAGGTCGACGTCACACCCTCGGGGTCTAAACTACAGACCCATCTCTTCTAGGGGACCTCTTCCTTTACTATTGGGTGAAGTCTTAAGAACGGACCCTTTAGGGCACCTGTCTCAACCTGTACTGACTCACTGATTTGGTATTGGTAGTCGAGTTATTTCTTACCTTTGACACATGCGTCTTCTCTTGTTCAAGATTTAGTAACGTTTCAAAGGGACAAGTGAGACGTGATGTCTTTGTTTAAGAGACAGATGAGGTACGATTTTACTAAAAAATTAACATTTTAATCAACTCACACAAATAAGTATCTTATCAAGGAAATACTGGTTACCTATTAGAGACCCGTCTATAATACAGATCTTCTGTTAGACCCACTAACTTACTATGTATATAGTAAAACTTACGAATTATTTACCATTAACTGTTACAATCAGGTTTGAAACTATTATAAAATCGTCAAAAATATACTAAACCTTCACATAAAGATGTGTCCGTCAAGTATGAAGAGTAACAAATAGTTTCCTTCTGACATTTATTTTCTCTTGACTTTGTCATTTTTCCTTTTCCTTAATTCGTCGTTTCCAATATCTGTTTTAATACATACACACATTATCTGTACCCGAGTTAGGGACTCAGTCCTTCTCGGGGAGAAGATCCCCTTGGGAGAGGTCATAAAAAAAAAAAATTAACTTCCTATTAACGAAATGTCTTAAAATGACAAAAGACAATTTGGAGTTGTACTTAGTCGGTATCCGTATGTATATACGGGAGGGAAGACTTTGAGGGAGGGTAGAGGGAGGGATAGGGTGGGGAGATCCCACTGTATCTTGGGGACAAACTCAATGGTTTCGGTATCTCATTTAAGGGTAACCGATAGATATGACCATTACATTCAAAGGTACAATGAGAAAGGTATGTAGAGGAGAGGAGTTGAGAGGGACACAGGTATTCAGACAAGAGATCAGATAAAACGGTAACTACGGAACATTTATTTAAGGAGTCATGATAAAACGATCTATACACACAATCTTATACTATAAATAGAAAATGAAAGACTGAGTAAAGTGAAACATTTTATCCAAGATCTAAGTAGGTGGAGTAGTCTTGACTGAGTTTACGTAAGGAAAACTACCGACTCGTTATAAGACAAAACATATACATGGTGTTGAAGAAATAGAAATAAGTAGACAACTACCTGTAGACCCAATAAACGTACAAGATCGATAACATTTATCACGTCGTTACTTGTTACCGTATGTACACAGAAAAAGTTAAAACCAAAGGAGTCCCATATACGGATCCCAACCCAACGATTCAGTATTCCTCCAAAGCAAGGATCAAAAACTCCGTAGAGGTATGGGATATGGTATCACCAACATAGTTAAAGGTTAGGGTGGTTGTCACGTTCTCGTAAGGGAAAAGAGGTGTAGGAGAGGTTTTAAATAAAAAACATCTAAAAAACTACTACCGGTAAGACTGGGCTCACTCCACTATAGAGTAAAACCAAAACTAAACGTAAAGATATTATTACTCACTACAACTCGTAGAAAGGTACACAAACGATCGGTAGACATACAGAAGAAACCTCTTTACAGACAAATCCAGAAAAAGGGTGAGAAATTAACCCAACAAACAAAAAGACCGTAACTCAACATACTTGACGAACATATAAAACCTTTAATTAGGAAACAGTCAACAGAGTAAACGATAATAAAGAAGGGTAAGGTTCCCAACAGAAAAGTGAAAATAATATCAAAGAAAAGACACGTTTTCAAAAACTCAAATTAGTCCAGGGTGAACAAATGAAAACAAAAATAAAGGCAAAGAGATCCTCCACCCAGTATCTCCTATGATGAAACTAAAAACAGTACCTCACAAGACGAATATAAAAGGAGATTCTTAAAATATCAAAAACCGGAATGTAAATCCAAAAATTAGGTAAAACTCAAATAGAAACATATGCCACAGTCCTTCAAAAGATTAAAGTAAGAAAAAGTACATCGACAGGTCAAAAGGGTCGTGATAAATAACTTCACCGACAGAAACGGGGTAACATATAAGAACGGAGGGAACAGTTTTTATTCTATGGAAATCCACATACCCAAATAAAGTCCTGAAAGATAAAACAAGGCAACCAGATATGAAGACAAAAACACGGTCATGGTATGACAGAACTACTGACATCAAAACAGAATGTAAGACTTCAGTCCTTCCAACTAAGGAGGTCGAGGTAAGATGAAAAAGTTCTGATTTAACCGATAAACCCCAAAAACACAAAGAGATACTTAAGACTTTAAAACCATAATCAAGACACTTTTTACGGTATCCATTAAACTATCCCTAGCGTAACTTATACATCTGACGTAAACCATCATATCAGTAAAAGTGTTATAACTAAGAAGGATATTTCCCTGTACCTGATAGAGAGGTATGCAAATACAGTAGAAGTCAAAGAAAGTAGTCACAGAATATTCAAAGACACATGTCAAGAAAATAGAGGAATCCATTCACATAAGAATCTATAAATTAAGAAAAATAACGTGACCACTTACCCTAACTAAGGAATTAAAGAGACTTAAAGTAACAATCATGTATCTTTACATACAATAAAGACACATAATTAAAACATAGGACGTTGAAACAATTTAAGTGACTAATCGAGATCATTAAAAAAATGGAATAGAAATCCTAAAAGACAGATGTCATAGTACAGTAGAGGTTTGTCACTCTCAAAATGAGGAAGAACAGACTAGACCTAAGGAAAATAATGAAAAAGAAGAGACTAACGACTTCGATCCTGAAGGTCTCGATACAACTTATTATCACCACCTTCACCTGTGGGACCAGAACAAGGACTAGAATCCCCTTACGAAAGTCAAAAAGTGGTAACTCTTACAAACGACATCCAAATAGAGTATACCGGAAATGATACAGTTACATCCAAGGAAGATACGGTTAAAAAACTTCTCAAATTTAACATTTATCCACGACTCTTCCGTTACCCTGGGGTGAGGTCATGAGAACGAACCTTTTAGGGTACCTGTCTCCTCTAACCACCCGATGTCAGGTACCCCAGCGATTCTCAGTCTGTGCTGACTCGCTGAAGTGAAAGTGAAAAGTGAAAGTACGTAACCTCTTCCGTTACCGTTGGGTGATGTCACAAGAACGGATCTCTTAGGGTCCCTGTCCAGTCGGACCACCCGACGGTAGATACCCCAGCGTGTCTCAGCCTGTGCTGACTTCGCTGAAATCGTCGTCATCGTCATCGTCTCGAAACAGTTTCCGAAAAAGACGTAGACAACTCTAATAGTATTCCAAAAACTGAAAGTGAAATAATTATACACATAGTGTCACTAAACGTATATAACTTCTGAGGAGCGTAAAGATCTTATTTGGGTAGTCCTAGTACCACATACTTGAAAAACTTCAAAACGACTTAAAACAAACGATTTTAAAACAACTCCTAAAAACGTACTTAGAAGTAGTCACTATAACTGGACGTCAAAAGAAACAAACACAGTAGAAACAGACCAAAACCATAGTCCCACTACCACCGAAACATCTTACTTAAACCTTCACAAGGAAGGAGACGTTAAAAAACTTTCTCAAAATCTTCCTATCCGTAATTGAAAAGGGATTCACAAACTATCTTAAGAAAACACTTTGGCAGAGTAGGACTTGAAAACAAAATACCCTAAAAAAAAAAAAATTAATGTCGAAGTTAAAGTTACGAACATTGACCTAACAAGTATTAAAGAGATAGAAGGACCAAGTCAGAACTTTCTAACTTGAACAGATTCTTAGACAGGAAAAGAAGGTCCAATAGAGAAAATAACGGTATATCAACAAGTATTCAGATAATATTAGGAAACATAAAGACGTAGCAGACAACATTGGAGAGGATAAAGTAAAGATTAAAACAACTAAACTAAGAAGAGGAAAAAAAGAACTATTCAGACTGATTTCCAAACAGTTAAAACAAATAGAAGAGTGTCTTGGACAAAAATCAAAATAAGTAGAAATGATAACAAAAAAAGTAAAGAAAAATGTAAACAAAGAGGACCCTAGAAACACTAAAGTGAGGAAGACGATAAAAAAAAAAGAAGAAGAAAAGGGTCGACAAAATCCACATTTCAATTCAACAGATAAACCACAAAAAGAACAAAGAACTCCATCCTAACATAACGATATTTGAAGGGAGAATCTTGACGAAACCGACGTAGAGTATCCAACACAAAAGTAACTATAAAAAAAGGGGTCTTTAATAAACTAAAGGGGAAAACTAAAGTAGTCATTGGACAACCAATAAATCTTTGTAGAAAAAATTAGAGGTACGTAAACATAAAGAATGTCGAAAAGGAAAAAGAAAGAAAAGGAACATTAACCATAGATCAGAGTATCACAACGACAGTCTCTTCTACGAACTATACTAAAGTTAAAAGAATTTAAATGATTCTAAACCGAACACCGGGTTCTACACCACATAGGACCTCTTACAAGGTACAAATGAACCTCTTCCACACAAGAAGACGTAAACCTACCTTACAGGACTTCTATAGTTACTCTAGGTAGAAGAGATTACATAGTAAATTCTGAACACAAAGGAATAATTAAAAAAAAAAAAAACTACTAGGTAGGCAACCACACTCACCCCACAGTTTCAGAGGATGATAACACAATGACAGTCAAAGAGGAAAATACAGACAATCACGAACAGAATACATAACTCAACGAGGATATAACCCCCGTATCTATAAATGTTAACACACAGAAGGAGATCCTAACTAGGGAATGAGTAATACATCACAGGAAAGAATAGAGAACATTCCTTATTTAGAGAACATAAATAAAATTCCAGATAAAACACACTGTACTCCTAACGATGTGGTCGAAAGAAAAGTAAAGATAAACGTAGTTTAAATAAAAAGATAGGAAAGTGAAAATCAGATATACACAGAACTCCAGAGTCCACCCAAAGAATATCCGTCGTATGTATACCCAGAACAAAAACATAGGTAAATCGGTCAGACACAGAAAACCAACCTGGTAAATTAAGGAAATGTAAATTTTATTAATAACTATATATACAAGGATAACAGTAAAAGAATTAACAAACCCCAACTAAAACATCCAGAAAACAGAAGAGAACATAAAGAACTGACATATTCAGGGAAATTGTAAACAACATTTCGACGAAACCACCTTGACCTAAGGGAATTGAAAACGAACAGATTTTTTTAAAACTAAAGAGGTAGTTAAAACTTACTCTAGGAACGGCCCATGTCATTAGAACCAACATCTAAAAAGGGAAAGTCATGAAATTTATACAGGACCAAAAGGGAGGACCGGACGTCTCAGGACGACTTTTTAGTGGAGAATTCGTATACTCCAAAGGGAACGTACAATGAACAACGAAGAGGGAACGACGAAAATTATAAGAAAGAAACACAAACCGGAAACAATCAAACTAATCATACACAGAACGGTAAAAAGAGGAGCACAAATAGGACCTACCCTGAGAAAAACGGAGAACCTGAACTAACTGATAAAGGAAAACGTACAACCCCTTTAAAAGTTGATATTAACGAAGCTTTTAAAAGAGGGAAAGAAAAAGAGAAGAAGAAGAAGAAGACGACGACGATTTAGTGAAGTCAGCACAGACTGAGATACACTGGGACATCTACTGTCGGGTAGTCCGAGATGGCAGGGACCCTAAGAGGTCCGTTCTTGTGACCTCGTCTAACGCTAAAAAAAGAGGTTACGTACTTTCACTTTTCCCTTTCACCTCAGTGAGTCAGTACAGACTGAGAATCGCTGGTGTACCTGACGTCTGATGGTCCGAGGAGGTAGGTACCCTAAAAGGTCCGTTCTCATGATCTCACCCCACGGTAACGGAAGAGGTAAAGAAGACCCTGGGGATGTTAAACTTACAACCACACGAACTATAACAGGGACTCCTGAGACTCTGATAGGAGTCAAGAAAAGTAAGAAAAATTAAATAAGACGAGAAATCTGTAATAAAGATGGTAAAATAGAAGGTCGAGTGACTAAGGAAGAAGACGAAGTCTATAAGACGATAACTAAGGAAGATCTCCAAAAAAAAAAAAAAAAAAAAAAAAAAAAAANCAAAAAAAAAAAAAAAAAAGTTAAAGTCATTAACACAACAAACAGAGATATACAAATAAGAAATTTAAAAGATGCAGACAATTAACTAAGAACGTAAAAAAGGTAAAACAAGAGTCCCAAAAATTAGTAGAAATGATAGTAAGACTTAAGAAAAAGTCTATCAAACGGGTAAAGGGGAAGTAAATAAACCTGAAGACAAAAACCAAACAAGGAAGTAAACATATCATAAAGAGACAGAAAAGTAATAATAATAATAAAAAATTGAATAACACAAACTCCAGAGGAAAAGGGTCAGAAGTTCCAACTTAAAAAACGAAGAACCAAAGACGGGAAGATTCCCGCCAGGTCACAATACACATTCGAAGTATATCCAACTCTAAACACGACTCACAAACAATCGAACAAAAAGAAGACTACACGTTCCGACTCACTCCACAATTGGGACATACGACTACTGACTCAAACATAAAAACAAAACGAACAATAAATCTACTGTACAGGACGTGTCCCACCATGACCACCGACCCACTACACCCAAAACATAAGTTCACCAAAGGAAACACACTCAAGAGTGATAAACTATGAGGAATCCTAATCAAGAGACCATTAGGTTCCGAAACCTTAATCAAGAGAGTGAGTTTTCGGAGTCACAAACTGGGGAAAGTTGGTTCTACCTAATCGGTTCTGGACATGGAAAGACGACTCTGATTAAGACTATAACTAACCCGTCCTAGGTCAGAGGAAGGTAAACACCGAGACGGAGACTCTTCAGCACCTCATAAGAAGGAAGTATAGGGAGTCCCCCCCGTCCCAGATTTACAAGTCTCTCCTTGTACGTCCCAAAGTCGAGTGAAAAGGTTCACGACGGATCCCGAGAGTTTCTTTTCGTGGGACTGGTAAGAGTGTAGACACCGATTCTGTTCGTTGAGGAACTCGACGGGGTCGTCATTCGACGTAGGTAGAGGTAGGATGTCATAAGAACGGACCTCTTAGGGTACCTTTTTTCATGGATCACCGAATGTCAGGTATCCCAGTGGTTCAGAATCTTGTACGGACTTCACTGTCGTACGTACGTGTGTACGTACATTCATTTCTGGACGTAAGACTCTAAAATCTTATACAAATAAAAAGAAAGAAATTGCAAATCAAAAGAATATGTTTTTATACGATTTTATTTTCTGAAAGGAAAATATTTTCATTAATCTCAAACCCGGTCTCATACAGATATATGTACCTATAGTCACATAGAAAGTTTCAAATAATCATCTCAGGTTCTCTTAAAGAAAATGTATAAAATAAACGTGACCAACGACAAATCAGTGTTCAGTACAGACCGAGAAAACACTGGGACACCTGACATCGGGTAGTACAAGTAGAGGTGTCTAAAGGGTCCGTTCATATGACGTCACCCAACGGTAAAGGAAGAGATTCCCTAGAAGTGTCTGGTCCCTGACTTAGGTACAGAGGACATAACCGTCCGTCTAACGAATGGTGACTCGGTGACCCTTCGGGAGTAAAATAAACGTGACGAACAGTAGTTTAGTCTTTACTATGTCGTTCTGTATTCCTCTTACACGATTTAATAAAATAAACTAAAGTAAACTTATCTTCTATCTCAAATAAATTAAGAAAAATTTTAGTTTCTCTCTTATTTGAGTTTAATACATTAAGGTTAAAACATTGTGAAGGAGACGAACGTGTCGGATGACTTTCATGACTGATTAATATAAAATAGACTTTGTTCTGGTATTAAAGGTTACAAAACTGTTAGTTGTTTAACATGTAATCAATCAACATTTATTTAAATAATCTTTGTCAACAAGAACAAACATCTGAACGAAGCTTTCTTATTTAATTAAATTCCGAGTAGTAAGTGTTCTTTACATAATATTATAGTTTCGTTATCAATATTTTTTAGTCTCTGTCTCTGGTTTCGGATGGATGATTTATCGTCTTCTTTAGATTATACCGTTGTTCTACTTTCTTCTTTCGTACACTCCAGATACTATAGTCGTACCACGGAAGACTATTAGTCTAAAAAGTCAGTACTAAGTAAACCGAGTTAATAAAATGATTATTACAATAGACACGATATTATATTTGTAATATAACCAAAGGTGACTCTTTACATTTAATGTCTAACAATTCGTAGAAAAGAACTCCTAAGAAGGTAACAGTTAATTAACCATCTTTACAGTCGAAGAAATCTGAAACTCTTGTTATCAAGAACGTTATATAATCGTTCTTACCGACATATCTTTAGTATTAGAAAGATATTATTCTAAACCTATCGGATTGATTTTGAAATAAACTTATACCGAATATTAATAAATCGAAAACATTTTTACAGTATTAAGTCAGTATTTATAGTAAAGAGTATACATCCTCCTACCAAACTTTATACAGACTAAAAGAATGGTTAATCATAAATAATCCACCCGTAAGATCCACCGGTATCTCTTCTTCTTAGACGGACGGTTACGTTCTCTACATTCTCTACAACAAAACTAGGGGTCCAGTCCATCTATGGGACCTCCTCCTTTATCGTTGGGTAAGGTCGTAAGAATGGACCTCTTAGGGTACCTGTATCCTCGGACCGTCCAATGTCATGTATCCCAACATTCTCAACCTGCACTGTCTTCGTTGAATCGTGTGTCGTACAGTCCTAACTCGTTACACTCCGAAGTCTTTCACTCATTAGGTCAGTCGAAATGTTTTCTTATAGACATAAATTCAAATTTCCTATACAGTGTCCAATCTATGAAGTCCGTCAACTAAGACTAGGGCTCTATTCGTCCGATTTTCACATGAGATTTCACAAACACTCAAGTGGTGGACACCTTCTCTTACCTTATTCCGTCCCGACAGGTGTTCCTCTTAAACCCGATTCTACTTACGAGTCCTTCCGTAATGAAGTGAGAGGTCTCTGACTTCGACTTTATCGCAAAACCTTGAGAGAGTTTGAACCCTCTACACCTGTCGATTAATATATGACTACACTGAACCAGTAACTTACACCGGACGGGACCTCTTCACTAAATTGAATCCCTTTTTCCGTAGGAGTCGTCTCCATTAAGGGTTTCTCTCGACTTACAACTCCCGAAAGACGTCCGTCATGAGGGTCATCACCTCCTTATTTGACGGTCAAGGTTTACTCCTAAACTCGTTAGAATGATGTACATATACATTCAAGTCAAGTCAAGTCAAGTCAACGAGTCAGCACAGACTGAGAAACGCTGGGGTACTTACCGTCGTACGGTCCGTAGGGACAGGTAGGGGTCGAGGGGCTCAAGTGAGTTTAAGTACTGGTAGCTTAGCCACTACAGTAGGTCGGTAGAGTAGGAGATAACAGGGGAAGAGGAGGACGGGAGTTAGGAAGAGTCGTAGTACCAGAAAAGGTTACTCAGTGGAGAAGCATACTCCACCGGTTTCATAACCTCAAAGTCGAAATCGGAGTCAGGAAGGTTACTTGTAGGTCCCGACTAGAGGAAATCTCACCTGACCAACCTAGAGGAACAACTGGGTCCCTGAGAGTTCTCAGAAGAGGTTGTGGTGTAAAGTTTTCATAGTTAAGAAACCACGAGTCGAAAGAAGTGTCAGGTCAAGAGTTCCATGTATATATCCGTATCCAGTTTACATGGGTATACGTATACATACATACTCATATACTTATACATATATATGTGTATACATATATATTACAGACGATTTTCATGACCACTTCGACACTAAGAATAATCTGAAATTGTACATTGTTTTATTTCAATTTGAATAATTTTACATTACTACAGTACTAACCTTCTATTAAAGAGTCAATAGGTGATAAAATACACTTCTGTAATTATATTTTTGTTACTGTAAATACATTATTTCGTTATCGAAAGATATCCGTCATTCTGAACCTTAAAACGGAAATTTTAATATTTAATGTAATTCCACGTGATCGATTCCTAAGTGATATAAAAAAAGACGACGGGTATTTTGTTATTGTTGTTAAATTTTTACGGAAATTTATTGTTAATTTTAAAATTTTACGGAAATTTATTGTTAAGAAAACTTATAGTTAAATTTTCTTCTCTTCACTTTCCGTTTCCCCTTTTTCTTTCTATATTGGTAGACTTACGTCTCAAGGTTTCTTATCGTTTCTCTCTATTGTTTCGAAAGGACTTACTAGTTACGTTTCTAGATCTTTAGAGAAGTTCTTTTAATCTCTATGGTTCCCTTATAAAGTACGTTTTCACCTGTGTTATTTCCTGTCTTTGTAATACCCAGATTGTCTTCGTCTCTTATATTTCTTCTCCACCGTTCTTATATGTCTTCGTGGTATGTTTTTCCTAGAGTACTGGGTCTATTGGTGTTTCCATACTAATGAGTAGATCTCGGTCTGTAGGATTTTACACTTCAGTTCACCAGGAATCCTTCGTAATGATGTTTGTTTCGATCAACTCCACTACCTTAAGGTTGTCTCGATAAAGTTTAGGATTTTCTACTACGACACTTTTATGAGGTAAGTTATACGGTCGTTTAAACCTTTTGAGTTGTCACCGGTGTCCTGGCTTTTTCCAGTCAAAAGTAAGGTTAGGGTTTCCTGTTACGGTTTCTTACAAGTTTGATGGTGTGTTAACGTGAGTAGACTGTACGATCGTTTGATTACTATTTTTAAGAGGTTCGATCCGAAGTTGTCATGTACTTGACTCTTGAAGGTATTTAAGTTCGACCTAAATCTTTTCCGTCTCCTTGGTCTCTAATTTAACGGTTGTAGACAACCTAGTATTCTTTTCCGTTCTCGTAAGGTCTTTTTGTAGATGAAGACGAAGTAACTGATATGATTTAGAAAAGTGACACATTTAGTGTTGTTCGACAACTTTTAAGAAGTCCTCTACCCTTATGGTCTGGTGGAATGGAAGAAAGACTCTTTAGACATACGTCCAATTCTTCGTTCTAAATATTGAACTGTATCTTGGTACCTGACCTAGGTTTAAACCTTTCCTCATGTAGTTCCGACATATAACGATGAGAGAGCAAATTGAATATATGTATGCCATAGTACGATTTACGGTCTGACCTACTTCGTGTTTGACCTTAGTTCTAAAGTCCCTCTTTATAGTAATTGGAGTCTATACGTCTATACGTCTATACGTCTTTAGTG
Organism: Capra ibex; assembly: GCA_006410555.1. Lineage (NCBI taxonomy): Eukaryota > Metazoa > Chordata > Mammalia > Artiodactyla > Bovidae > Capra > Capra ibex. The sequence goes on along the minus strand of SJYO01048061.1, from coordinate 65,908,762 downwards.
GGAATACCGTCTTTCACTTCTTCTTGATTTCTCGAAGAACTACTTTCACTTTCTCCTCTCAATTTTTTTCGACTGAACTGTAAGTTGTAAATGTTTTACTTCTACTACCGTAAACCAGGGTAGTGAAGTACCGTGCGTCTCTTTGTTATCTTAGTCAATATCTGAAATAAAAGAACCTGAGGTTTTAGTGACGTCTACCACTGACGTTGGTACTTTAATTTTCTACGAACTAGGAATCTTCTTTTCCATATTGTTTGAATCTGTCGTATAATTCTTCGTCTCTGTAATCAAATGGTTGTCTCCAAGTTGATCAGTTTCGATACGACAAATTTCATCAGTACATACCTATACTCTCGACTTGGTATTTCTTCCGACTCTCGACTTCTTGACTACGAAGACTCGATACCACAACCACATATGAGAACTCTCAGGGAACCTGTCGTTCCTCTAGTTTGGTCAGTCAGGATTTCCTTTATTCAGGACTTCTAAGTAACCTTCCTGACTACGACTTCCACTTCGAGGTTATGAAACCGGTAGAAGACACTTCTTGACTGAGTAACCTTTTATGAGACTACGACCCTTTCTAACTTACGTCCTCCTCTTCCCCTACTGTCTCCTACTCTACCAACCTACCGTAGTAACTGAGTTACCTGTACTCAAACTCGTTAGAAACCCTCTTCCACCTCCTGTCCCTTCAGACCGTACGACGTCAGGTACCCCAGTGTTTTTCAGTCTGTACCGACTCACTGACTTAACTTGACTTTTTACGGAAACTTAGTGTACGGATGTGTAAAAATATAAAATAGATTTAAGTTTTGTAACTATTTCTCTGTGTCTACATATCTTGTCTGAAAACCTGAGACACCCTCTCCCTCTTCCATCCTACTAAACCCTCTTACCGTAACTTTGTACGTATGATAGTACATTCTTTGCTTAGCGGTCAGATCCAAGCTATGTCCTATGTCCTACGAACCCCGACCACGTGACCCTACTGGGTCTCTCTACTATACCCCACCCTTCACCCTCCGCCCAAGTCCTATCCCTTGCGTACATGTGGGAACCACCTAAGTACAGTAACATACCGTTATGGTTATGTCATAACATTTCATTTTAATTTTTTTTTTATTTAATTAATTAATTTTCAATTAACATGTCCTATAATCTTCTTTCTATTCAACATAAAATTTGCATCTTTATTTGTAAATACTATTAGTTTGATGACGAGTTGTACTTTCTTCTTTTTTATATATCTAACGGTCTCTTGTTCTACCATCTCTTTATCCACCTACACCTCATGTAAAGAGAGGAGCCTATGTAGTCCTTGTGTGACAGTCTGTGTCTTTACGTACCTCTTGTGGTCGACTCTCGTCTGTCCTCATGGACTGGTCACCTTTTCTTCTATATCTTGGTACGTTTTGAACCATCCTACTTCCTTGATCCCCCTTTTTGTCCTCACAATCATCCTAACCTGGATGGAAACCGTCCTCCCCCTTGACTTCGTCCCCAGGCTAGGGGTGTAACACTGTAAACAGGTTCAGTCTCCTCTTTGTAAATTCTCACTTTGTCGACTAGACACCGTCGGATTTACCTTACTCTTAGTCTGTCAGGAACCACGTCGGTATATATGGGTCCTGTCCGTGTGACCAGGGGACCTTCCGGGTAACCGAACCTCGACCTTAAGTCCGTAACACCTCACTAGGTCCCACTCCCGACGACAACTGACGTCTGTCTGTCTAACTCCCCTACGCTCCCTCCTATTATACCTCTCATAAAGGACACCTCCTTTCGGTCCGTCGGTACCTTCGTTCCGCAATTGACGACTCAGTACTTATCACCCACCTCAGTAGTGGTATGGGAGAGAGAGGTGTACGGTCGTAACCGTCGACTTGCTATCTCTCCGACCGGGTAGTTTGTGGACTACGTGACGAGACGACTCATCCTGTGGTGGGTCCCACGAGTAAATTCACTGACTACGTGACTTGATGTCTCATTCTGGTGAGGGTTCCACGGGGAAATTCACGGACTACACGACTAGATGTCTCATCCTGGGGTCGGACCCCAGAGGAAATATACGGACTGGACGGTTTGTTGTCTCTTCCTGGACTCCGTTCCCTCGATAGATTCACGGAGTTACCTCCTCGATACCTCTTTCTGACTGGTTTCTCCGGAAGAGTAGCGGTCGATGTTCTCCGAACTTTTTACTGAGGCTATCCCGGTATAGAGGACGTCGTCTCCATCAGACACAGGGACATGTGAACCGCTGTGGTCCCAGGGGCGTTCGGTTCTTCGACACTGTGGAAGTACGAGTTGAGAGTGACCCCGTCTCGACTGTCTCCGTTTTTTTATAAGAACATAGAAACGTGTGTCCTAGTGAAACCAGCACAGGTTGAGAAACGTTGGGACATCTGACACCGGACGGTCCGAAGAGACAGTCCCTTCCTCCAAGAGGTCCGTTCTTATGACGTCTCATAACCGGTTATGATCAATGGTATGGGAAGATCTCGTGACATAAAGGATGAGGGATAGACGGTTGAGGGGGCTCATGGACCGCGACGGTCTTGGGGACGTTGGGTTCGTCGACGTGGTGGAGGTGTGGACCGGGAGTGTCCCCGTTCGGGTTCAGGAGGTCCCGTCGAAGTCAACGTTTAGGGTCGACTGCTGGGTGTTCTTCTCCACCTTTATTTTGGTGTTAACTTCGGGTCGCCGTCACATCGATTCCTTCCTCTGGGTTTTGGAAGGGTGGTCGACATGTTCGACGTCTAATTTAGGTGTCCTAGTTGATCCGTCTGAGACAGATACCTTATACATTTTCCTACGACTCTCGAGGATGTTTTCTTTTGTGTGATTTAGACTATCGAGACCCGAAACCTTCGTTCTTGTGTTTCCTCATCCTGGTCTAATCTTAGACTTGACGGGGGTGTTGTCAAGGTCTCTAGTCACATCACGACCTCCCGTAGGATCTCTCCACTCCACCTGACACTAAGGGTCACTTCCTTTCCTAAGACTGTCGTCACTGAGTTCTTTTTGTACATAATAAGAATACAAAACTAAACGAGACTCTAAGAAAAAAAAAAAAAAGAAAAAGAAAGGAGGGAGACAACATCAACAGCTAAAATAACCGTGATACTTTAGATTAATTAGAGAACTCGTAAAAAGGGGAGTGAGTATAAAAATTGTAAAAAATAACAACGATATTTGGAGACGGAAATGTAACCCGAAAACGTCGAGACATCTCAAAAGAAAAAGAAAAAAATTTAAAGAAAAAATAAAATTAAAAAATTTGGACAATATTAAAAAAAGATGTAAATAAGAAAATAAATGAAAAGGACGACAAGAAAAGGGGAACGTCAATTAGAAATTACATATACTTAGAAGAAATAGATGAAGATAAATTGAAACGTATAGATAAGAAAAAAAGAAAGGAAAGCAGATTTGTATTAACAATCAAAATAAAAGTAATGTAATGAAGGGTTAACCGTGGAACAAAATCGAAACGAAAGGTCAAACACGAAATCAATCAAAACAAAAATTGACCATCTATATTAAAAACCAATGGAAACAAGTGGTCCAGTTAGATAACATGAAATAAAAACAACTCGACAAAACTAAAACGAATACCTATATATACATATACACATATAAGTCAGTATGAAAAATAACAACGATATTTGGAGACGGAGATGTAACCCAAAAACGTCAAGAACCTTAAAGGAAGAAAAAATGGAAAAAAAGAAAATGAAAAAAATATTAAAATTAAAAAAATTTGGATAATATAAAAAAGATGTAAATACAGAAACAAAGGGAAAGGATAACAATAAAAGTGGAACTTTAATTAGAAATTACATATATTTAGAAGAAGTAGATGTAGATAAATTGAAACGTATAGATAAAAGAGAGAGAGAGAGAGAAAAAAAGAAAGGAGAGTTGTATAAACAATCAAAACAAAAGTAACGAAATAAGTGAACCGTGGAACGAAATCAAAACAAAAGGTCAAACAAGAAACGAATCAAAAGAAGAATTGTCCATTTATAGTAAAAAAACAAAGAAAAACTATCGAATACCACTTTCCACAGTCCAAGTATTAGAGACTTCTAAATCGAAACCCTGGTCCCTGGTCCGAACTAGTGAGTTCTCGAAAACACATCGTCTCAAAATAATTTCACTTTTTCCCTGTGTCTTTCGAAGACTGTGTCTTTAGTCATCCCCCACCTCACGGCGGGAACGATCAGATTCGTTTCCTCAATATATGAAAAATTTAATCAATAATGTTATTTAGTTTTCTTAGAGAGTTCCAACATTTCTAGAATGATCTGATTGAGAATATTAAATGTAAAATTCTCTTGTCCTAATCGGTCTTCCAAATGTCCTTCCTTTGACAGGAGTTCATTCTATGTACCAACAATGTATTAGGAATCATGTCTCAAATTTGACTTAACAAACGACACGTTAGTTACCAAAGACTGAATTTCCTTTTTTGTTTGTTTGTTTTTTTGTAAAATACACTGATTCTATCCTACATCCCCCTTTTTTTTTTTCTACAAAGACAAAAGGAGGAGGAACTCTTAAGGTCTAGGAATAGAGGTGAAGTTCTCGGGGTCTCGGGAAAGAGGAGGGACCCCTGGGGTCTAAAGTATAGTTGGACAGATCCTTAACTGAGAAAGTGAGATAAGGGACCCAGTTAGATACCATGAAATAAAAACAACCTGAAACAAAACTGAAACTAATACCCACATATACATATGTACATATAAGGTAATAAAATTAATAATAGACGGAGTAAAACATTGACAGTAAACAGACCCCAAGGAGAAACCAAAGAGTGAAAACCCATAAACAAAGTTAGAGCGACTTACACTATTGTTTAGTGAACACCTGAGAAGTAAGGACTGGTCTCTAGTTCGGGACTCGGAAACCTCACCCTTGTGATTAAGGTTCTGGGATCTAATGGTCTCTTGATTTAGATCCCTCATCGTTCATCACTCTTGAGTGTGTTTCCTTTAGTGAACTTATGTTCTGGACCATAGTGGATTGGTTGTCCTCGTTGGACACGTCCTGTATAGTAGACCCTTGTTCCCTTTGTTTTATGTTGAGTCAGTAGTCGTCTGTCCTAATAGTGGAGTGAGTCCGAACGGGTAGTTTCCTTTCTATTCTTTTGTTTGTTTTTGTGTCGTGTTTAGAGTGGGATATTTTTCGAATGTGTTTGGTGACCTGGTTGGAATCCTCCCTTCTTTGGTCTTCCTTCTTCCTTAAGTCGGTACTTCGGACCCTTTTCCTCTGAGGTTTCCGTTATTCTAATTTTATTGTTATTATTATTATTATTATTCTATCTCTTTACGATGCGTTTACTTCTTGGTTTGATCTTCGTGTCTTCAGGTTTATTTACTTCTCCTTTATCCGTTTGATGAACTTTTTATTAAGTCTTATTACTATCATTTCTAATAGTTTTTGGGACTTTTGTTTAACCTTTTTTACGTTCTTAGTTAATCGTTTCTGGATCTTTTTAATTTATTATGTGTATGTTTCTGTTTGTTGTGTTAATGACTTTAATTTTTATGAGACCTTCTGTAGTTATCGTCTTATAGACTTCGTGTTCTTCTTTAGTCGGTCGGCCTTCTATTTTACCACCTTTATTGAAGATTTCTCGTTTTATTTAATTTTTCTTATTTTTGACTCCGATCAGAGTCTTTGAAGACCCTGTTATAGTTTACATGGTTGTAAGTTTAATATCCCCAGGGTCCTCTTCTCTTTTTCTTTGCCATACTCTTTTAAAAACTTCGCTAATGTCAACTTTTAAAGGGGTTGTATCTTTTCCTTTATCAGTCAGTTCAGGTTCTCCGTTTTTCTCAGGTTGGTAAAGTAGTAAACACCAGGGGAAGAGGAGGACGGGAGTTAGAAAGGGTCGTAGTCCCAGAAAAGTTTACTCAGTCGAGAAGTGTAATCCACCGGTTTCATAACCTCAAAGTCTAAGTTGCAGTCAGTAAGGTTACTTGTAAGTCCTGACTAAAGGAAATCCTACTTGAACAACAACAGAAGAAGTCAGGTTCCTCTGTCTTTTACTGTTATTCTTATATATATATATATATATATATATATATACATATATATATATATTCTTGTGTATCTAGTTATATAGTTATTAATGAAATTTACATTTACTTTACTTACGAGGTTGGTGTCCTATTTATGACCGACTTACCTATGTTTTTGTTCTGGGTATATATACGGTAGATATTCTTTGGGTGGAGTCTGGAGTTCTTTGGATATCTGACTTTCACCCTCCTACCTTTTTATATAAGGTACGTTTACCCTTCGTTTTCTTTCGACCTCATTGTTAGGAGTACAACGTGTTTTATATGGAATGTTATTTATAATGTTCTCTATTGTTTCCTGTGATGTCTCACTCATTCCCTAGTTAGGATCTCCTTCTGTATTATTAACATTTATAGATACGTGGGTCATAGAAGGGACCACCGAGTCTCAAATTTCGTAGACGGAGGTTACGTCCTCTGGGCCCAAGCTATTTTCCTCTTTGACTGTCATTGTGTTATTATCATCCTGCGTAACTGTGGGGTGAGTGTGGTTACCTACCTAGTAGTTTTGTCTTTTAACTATTCGTTTGTGTTCAGAATTTACTATGTAATCTACTCTACCTAGAGTAACTATAGATAGAAATTCTGTAAGGTAGGTTTACGTCTTCTTATGTTAAAGAAGAGTTCACTTGTACCTCGTAGGACGTCCTCTATCTGGTGTGGAACCCAGTGTTTAGTTTGGAGTCATTTGACTTCTTTTAATTTTAACATAACTCGTCGAATAGGTTAGGATGTAACATTCTTATCTATAGTTGATGTCTTTTTTTAGAAATTCTTCGTGTTTGTGTACCTCTAATTTGTTGTACAAAAATTTATTGGTTTTAAAAGGACTTCTTTAGTTTTCCCTTTATTTTTTTTGTAACATCTTTGTTTTTGTTACTTTTGTACTGTTGAGTTTTGGATACCCTACGTCGTTTTCGTCAAGATTCTCCTCCAATATCGTCATAATAGAATGAAGTTCTTTGTTCTTTTTGTAGTTGATCGGATTTAAATGTGGATTTTGTTGACCTTTTCTTGTTTTTTGTGGGTTTTAATCGTCTTCCTTTCTTTTGTATTTCAAGACTCATCTTTATTCACTTTTCCTTTTATTTACTATCATACCTAATTATTTTGACTTTGGATCAAAAACTCTTCTATTTGTTTTAACTGTTTGGAAATCGGTCTGAGTAGTTCTTTTTTTATCTCTTCTTAGTGTAGTTGTTTTCATCTTTACTTTTTTCTCTCCAATGTTGATTGTTACGTCTTTATGTTTCCTGATATTCTCTGTTGATATTCATTTGTACCTAATATTCACTTGTTGATATACCGTTATTTTACCTATTGGACCTTCTTTACCTGTCTAAGAAGTCAAGTCAAGTCAGTGAGTCAACACAGGTTGAGAAACACTAGGGTACTTAGCGTCGTACGGTCCGGAGGGACAGGTAGTGGTCGAGGACCTCATGTGAGTTTGAGTACTGGTAACTCAGTCGTTACGGTACGTCGGCAGAGTAGGACCCAGCAGGGGAAGAAGAGGACGGGGGTTAGGGAAGGTCGTATTCCCAGAAAAGGTTACTCAGTTGAGAAGTGTAGTCCACCGATTTCATGACCTCAAAGTCAAAATAGTAGTCAGGAAGTTTACTTGTGGGTCCTGACTATAGGAAATTTTACCTGTCCTATCTAGAGGAACGTCAGATTCCCTGAGAGTTCTCAGAAAAAGTTGTGGTGTCAAGTTTTCGTAGTTAAGAAACCGTGAGTCGAAAGAAGTGTCAGGTAGAGAGTGTAGGTATGTACTGATGATCTTTTTGATATCGGAACTGATCTACCTGGAAACCGTTTCGTTACAGAGACGAAAATTTATACGATAGATACAACCTGTATTGAAAGGAAGGTTCCTCATTCGTAGAAAAGTACCGACGTTTGTGGTAGATGTCACTAAACGCTCGGGGGTTTTTGTTTCAGACTGTGACAAAGGTGACAAAGTATAGATAAAGGGTACTTCCCTACCCTGGTCTACGGTACTAGAAGCAAAAGACTTACAACTCGAAATCCGGTTGAAAAAGTGAGAGGAGAAAGTGAAGGTAGTTCTCCGAAAAATCAAGGAGAAGTGAAAGACGGTATTCCCACCACAGTAGACTTATAGACTCCGATAACTATAAAGAGGGCCGTTAGAACTAAGTTTGAACATGAAGAAGGTCGGGTCGCAAAGAGTACTACATGAGACGTATATTCAATTTATTCGTCCCACTGTTATATGTCGGAACTGTATGAGGAAAAGGATAAACCATCGTCAGACAACAAAGTACACGGTAAGATTTACAACGAAGGACTGGACGCATGTCCAAAAAGTTCTCTGTCCAGTGTACTAGACCATAAGTGTAGAGAGAGTCTTAAAAGGTGTCAAACAACACTAGGTGTGTCAGTTTCCGAAACCGTACCAGTTATTTCGTCTTTATCTATAAAAAGACCTTGAGAGAACGAAAAAGCCACTAGGTCGTCTCCGACCGTTAAACTAGAGACCAAGGAGACGGAAAAGATTTTGGTCGAGCTTGAAGTCCTTCAAGTGTCAAGTACATAACGACTTCGGACCGAACCTCTTAAAACTCGTAATGAAATGATCACAAACTCTCCTCACGTTAACACGTCGTCAATCTCGTCACAAACCGCAACGGAAAGAAGCCCTAACCTTACTTTTAACTGTAAAAGGTCAGGACACCGATGACGACTCAAAAGGTTTAAACGACCGTATAACTCACGTCGTGAAAGTGTCGTAGTAGAAAATCCTAAACTTTATCCAGNCTCCGACCGTTAAACTAGAGACCAAGGAGACGGAAAAGATTTTGGTCGAGCTTGAAGTCCTTCAAGTGTCAAGTACATAACGACTTCGGACCGAACCTCTTAAAACTCGTAATGAAATGATCACAAACTCTCCTCACGTTAACACGTCGTCAATCTCGTCACAAACCGTAACGGAAAGAAACCCTAACCTTACTTTTAACTGTAAAAGGTCAGGACACCGATGACGACTCAAAAGGCTTAAACGACCGTATAACTCACGTCGTGAAAGTGTCGTAGTAGAAAGTCCTAAACTTTATCCAGTTGACCTTAAGGTAGTGGAGGTGATCGAAACAAACATCACTACGAAAGATTCCATGTGAACTGAAGTGTAAGGTCCTACAGACCGAGATCCACTCACTAGTGTGGTAGTACTAATAGAACCACCACTTCTAGAAAAAATATGTCAAGAAGACACGTAAGAACGGTGGAGAAGATTTATGGAAGACGAAGACAATCCAGGTATGGTAAAGACAGGAAATAACTCGAGTAGAAACGTACTTTATAAGGGAACCATAGAAATTAAAAGAATTTCTCTAGAGATCAGGAAGGGTAAGACAACAAAAGGAGATAAAGAAACGTAACTAGTGACTCCTTCCGAAAAAAATAGAGAGTAACGATAAGAAACCTTGAGACGTAAGTCTGCCCTTGTATTGGGTCGTTAGGGTGAGGATTCGAATATTAGACTCCTTTGGTTTTAACTTTTTCTGTGTACATAGAGTAAGAAGTAACGTCGTGATGAATGTTATCGATCTTGTACTTTCGTCGGATCTTCACATATTTGTCTACTTACCTATTTCTTCAACACCATGTATATGTGTTACCTTATAACGAGTTGATATTCTCCCTTGTGTCAACTCAGTCAAGATTACTCTACCTACTTTGTTCTTGGAAAAGAAGTTTCACTCCATTCGGTCTTTCTCTTTCTATTTATAGGATAAGATTACCTATATATACCTTAGATTCTTTTACCATGACTTCTTAAATAAATGGACGGACGTTACCTCGTTGTCTGTATCCCTTATTTGAATACCTGTACCCCTCTTCTCTCCTCTCCCACTCTACATACCTTGTTATTGTACCTTTGAATGTAATGGTATACATTTTATCTATAGGTCGTCCTTAAACGACATACCCAGTCCTTTGACCTTGTCCCCGAGACATAGTTGGATCTCCCTACCCTAGTCCTCTCTACTCTCCCTCCATTTTTTGCTTCCCCTATATACATATGGATACCGACTAAGTACAATTCGAAACTATCTTTTGTTGTTTTAAGACATTTCGTTAATAGGAAGTTATTTTATTTATTTATTGTTTTTTCCTTTTACACATTATCTATACTATATGTACATACGCGTACATTCGAAGTTTCTTTTTCACACCATGACTTCTATTATTTATATACGTTTTAATTTTATAGAATATACTATATATAAGATCTTTACGGAAGTCTCTATGTACTTACTCTAATAAAAGTAATATTACCTAATACTACGTTTCAAACTATTATTTTTTAATGAACGATAAGATAGATGAACGATAAAGGTCAAGTTTTATAATCTACGGAAGTCCTCTTTCACACACTTTATTTTAGATAAATAGGGATCACTGGTCTTGAAGTTTTATATTGTACCCCAAAAGTTTCAATTTTTATACAAATATTCGTTGTTTGTAATAAAATTCTTCCATATAAACTTTATATATTTTACAATTTAATTTTTGGAATTTAATAGATCAATTATAAATAGATATTTCAAATAGAAACAGAATTTTTCGTTGCACGACGTTATCTTGAAAGACAAATAAGATCGAAATTAAATTATATTAAAACTAATTGTTTAAGTGTACAACGATCACTGATGACATAGTCTTGACGTGTAAATATCCAGTAAAGACACATCTGTATTAAAGTTACCTATGTCTTTTAACTGAGTATATAACTTCTTCCATAATTCAATCATTTTAAGACACTCAAGACTTAACTGATGACATCTAGGTTTGATCACGTAACCTTCCAAGAGATTTTCATGAAATGATACTGGGACATTATCTACCACAATACTGGGAATGTCTGGTGATCCTCCGTGACTAAACTATTGCGTATTTCTTGTACCTTTTGTTTCGGTGAGATATTTTATTTTTTACGACCCAATTTCCCAAAACTGTGACTGTTTTGTGCTCATTTCTATTCACAACGAACAAACTGGTAAGTGAGAAATACAAACCCACTTGTCACAGTCACTCGGTCTTTATTTCCGAATCCATAATACACACAAGAGTGTGTTCGTCAGGAGGATGTCACAAAGACGAAACTTACGAACAGTACTCACACTATCCGTCCTTCGGTACCGTTGGTCTTTATGTACTTTCCGTAGTCTCTCGTTTCGATTCGGTGAGACGGCGATACTGTTTATGATATAAACGCAAAAGGACTAAATGGATTTAATTTCGAAAGTTTAGTTAGACACATCTGAAGAAAAATAATTATGAAGAGAAACTTTCTATTAGTGTGGATGAGTTTCTGAACACCTTCTTTTTTCTTTTTGTTTCAGTATATAATTAAATCAGAATGTATTATGAGACAAAAATGTTCATTAAAGATCTTTTTTTTCTGTTCTTTCGATACCTATTTACGTTAATGTCAACTACAATAAATGAAGGGTTACCTTTATGTACAAGTGTGTTTTTCAAGACATATTATTACTTTATTCATAAATTTGCAGATAATTGATATCGAACCCTAACGTAATCAATAAAGAGACGTGTTAATTTGTTTACAAATTAACTCGAATTTGAGTGTGAAGTTTTTGATTTTGATTGTTTCCTTGATATAGTCTATGTCTTAAAATGTCTTACGAAGAGGATAGAGAGTTCGGAAAAAAGAAAGACGATATTGAATGAATTTCGTCATAGAACGAGGTAAGTCGGAGGTAGAATATATTCCTACTAAAGACTATGTTATCATCATTTTTAGTCGAATAAAACCCTCCTAAGATAAGATATAATATACTTTTGAAACCTCTGTCCATATATAAATTGTGATATTATAAGAATCGAATATTTACTTTGTTTCGTTGTCATACGATTAATTTTTGTATCTTAAAAACGAAGTTTATATTTACACAAGTCGGGAACTCCACTTCTCTCAAATGAAAGATAAAATACAGGAGGGGAGTGATCTCGTGGTAGATTGAGACGGGTAGCGATTGACATATAAACGAACAGAAATAGTCTTTACTGTCTTTACTCTAGGACTCCTCCTTGAAGACAGATATTCTGTCGTAGTATTTTTCAGAAACGGACTCTTCTTCGTCCAAAGTAGACCTAACGTGTCCCGATTATATGGTCTCACCAATTCTCTCGAGTCTCCTGTCAAATGAACCCAGGTTAAAGTCGTGTGAAGGAAATTCGATCGAAAGGAAGTTATACTACCTCCAACATTAGTGTGAGTGGTCTATTTAAATGATTTCCTTTTAGTGAATCGTTCAGTAGACCACATGTCATTCGGGAACTATTTACAGTCGAAATAGTAGTAGTAGTAGTAATAGTAGTAACAACAGTAGGAGTAGTAGTTTTCTTAAAAATCTGTGAAATCAAGTCCTTTTTCCTAGAACAAATAGTCGAGTCAAGAAAGTCATTAAACCGTCTCACGTTCATCTTTTTCGAGTATGTTCATGAGAACGTTTTTGAAAAGTCTTTTAAAATACATGATTTCCAAAAGATTCAAAATTAATAAAAATTATCCCGTCACAATTAAATTCTCATCTCCAAGATGTCTGTCCTATGCGATGTTTAAATAACAAAATTTTAGAAAGAATTAATTGAAACGTACCGATGAAAATCGTGAAGATCATCTAAAGAGTAAGAACACAATCTTCAATAGGACTTGAAGTCTCTCGGAAAATCCCTTGAAAGTGTTCGAATATAGGTTTGTGGTCACAAGAGACTTTTGATCATCGTTTTAACCACGATAGGAGAGTTCTCTTGTCACATTCCAAAGAAGTCTTACGAATTTTCCGATCACTTTTCTTAACTTTTTTTTTCTTTCTTTTCCTTTTTTGTTTTTGTTTTTGCCAGTAAACATTTTAGTTCTTTCCATTGTTACTTCTCATTAAGGTTCAAGTCCGAACTGTTGGTCTGGCAAACTAAGACTAGAATCGAAGAGTGGAGTGACCGACACGTGGTCAGTCCTATCCCATTGAAATCGACACTATTGTCTGTGTACAGTTATAAAAGAACCAAATTCTATTAATTTCAATTAAAGAGTAAGTGTCGATAAAACAGAAGTTCACAAATGTTCCCATAAGAGGTGTATAAGTAACTACTTCGGAAGCCGAACCGAGTAGGAGATTCTTTTATTTTCATCCAATTTCTTTTATACTACCTAAAACAAGACCAAGACTTTTGAATTCGGGTCTTAACTGTCCATGAACATGTATGTAACATAATGTATTCGGTTCATAGTAATGATAGAGACTTAAATTCTTCTATATATATATAAAATTCCTACTACTGTGTTTATAATTACTTCATTACTCTATCAGATGAGATACATCGTGATTCATTTTAAAAATAGGAAGTCCAAAAAGAATAGTCATTTCACTCTTAGAATTATTTTGGAAAGAGTATTCCAACGACACTCTTGGTTTATCCTATTATTAAAATTTTGTGATTTCTCCAAATAGACTTGGACTATTCACCAATTAATTACCGAAAACAATGAGTCTAGGGTACACTCCTTTCAGTATTGAATTTTTAGTTGACAAAGTTCTTATTGTATAAAATTACTAGTAAAATGTTCAGTATTAGCTATAAGTGTCGTAACGAAGACTCCATAATACTAAAATTAAACTTTTTACTATATAAATAAATACTAACTAGTTCAGTACCGAGTTTATATTGTGAAGGTCGAGTCTTTTATTCTGTACACTTGGAAGTCAAGTCAAGTCAAGTCAGCGAGTCAGCACAGACTGAGAAACTCTGGGTTACTTAACGTCGTGCGGTCCGGAGGGACAGGTAGTGGTTGAGGACCTCAAGTGAGTTTGNGACAGGTAGTGGTTGAGGGCCTCAAGTGAGTTTGAGTGCAGGTAGCTCAGTCACTACGGTAGGTCGGTAGAGTAAGAGCCAGCAGGGGAAGAGGAGGACGGGGGTTAGGAAGGGTCGTAGTCTCAGAAAAGGTTACTCAGTTGAGAAACGTACTCCAAAGGTTTCATGACCTCAAAGTCGAAATCGTAGTAAGGAAGGTTTCTTGTGGGTCCTGACTAGAGGACATCTTACCTGACCTACCTAGAGGAACGTCAGGTTTCCTGAGATTTCTCAGAAGAGGTTGTGGTGTCAAGTTTTCGTAGTTAAGAAACCGTGAGTCGGAAGAAGTGTCAGGTTGAGAGTGTAGGTATGTACTGGTGTCCTTTTTGGTATCGGAACTGATTTACCTGGAAACAACCGTTTCATTACAGAGACGAAAAGTTATACGATAGATCCAACCAGTATTGAAAAGAAGTTTCTCATTCACAGAAAATTAAAGTACCGACGTCAGTGGTAGACGTCACTAAAACCTCGGGGTTTTGTATTTCAGACTGTTACAAAGGTGACAAAGGGGTAGATAAAGGGTACTTCACTACCCTGGTCTACGGTACTAGAAGCAAAAGACTTACAACTCGAAATTCGGTTGAAAAAGTGAGAGGAGAAAGTGAAAGTAGTTCTCCGAAAAATCAAGGAGAAGTGAAAGACGGTATTCCCACCACAGTAGACGTATAGACTCCAATAACTATAAAGAGGACCGTTAGAACTAAGGTCGAACACGAAGAAGGTCGGTTCGTAAAGAGTACTACATGAGACGTACATTCGATTTATTCGTACCACTGTTATATGTCGGAACTGCGTGAGGAAAAGGATAAACCTTGGTCAGACAACAAAGTACAGGTCAAGATTGACAACGAAGGACTGGACGTATATCCAAAGAGTTCTCCGTCCAGTCCACCAGACCATAAGGGTATAGAACTTCTTAAAAGGTGTCAAATAATACTAGGTGTGTCAGTTTCCGAAACCGTCTCAGTTATTTCGTCTTTATCTACAAAAAGACCTTGAGAGAACGAAAAAGCCACTAGGTCACCTACGACCGTTAAACTAGAGACCAAGGAGACGGAAAAGATTTTGGTCGAACTTTTAGACTTTCAAGTACCAAGTGCATGACCGCTTAGGACCGAACCTCTTAAAACTCGTAATGAAATGATCGTACACTCTACTCACGTTAACATGTCATCAAACTCGGAAGAAACCGTAACGGAAAGAAACCCTAATCTTACTTTTGAGTGGAAAAGGGTAGGACACCGGTGACGACTCAAAAGGTTTAAACGACCGTATAACTCACGTCGTGAAAGTGTCGTAGTAGAAAGTTCTAAACTTTATCCAGTTGACCTTAAGGTAGTGGAGGTGATCGAAACAAACATCACTACGAAAGATTCCAGGTGAACTAAAGTGTAAGGTCCTACAGACCGAGATCCAGTCACTAGTGTAGTAGTACTAATAGAAGCAACACTTCTAGAAAAAACATGTCGAGAAGACACATAAGAACGGTGGAGAAGAATTATAGAAGACGAAGACAATCCAGGTATGGTAAAGACAGGAGATAACTCCGGTAGAAACGTACTTTATAAGGGAACCATAGCGTTTAAAAGAACCTCTCTAGAGATCAGAAAGGGTAAGACAACAAAAGGAGATAAAGAAACGTAACTAACGACTTCTTCCGAAAGAATAGAGAAGAACGATAAGAAACCTTGAGACGTAATTCTACGAATATAGACAGGTAAAGAGGAAATAAAAAGTGAAGAGAAGAAAAGTGTCGTTAAAAATTCCGGAGAGGTCTGTCGGTGAAACAAAAAAAAAAAGTAAAGAAAAGGTACCCCTGGAATTCTCCTGGTTTTGACTTTTTTTGGACGATTACTTAGTAGACCAGTCTTATTATATATCACGTTTTAAAACGTATTTTAAAGTTTTAAAATGACTGAGGGACTTTATGTTCATACAAATCTTGAGGTAAAAATACATTATTTTGTTTGTATCTGAGTACTTATGTCTTTCGTTTGATCACCAATCGTTACCTTCTCTCCGTCTCCCTTCCTGTTCTATCCTCTTCCCATAATTCTTCATTTCTGATCATCCATATTTTATTTATTCTATGTTCCTACATTCCATGTTACATCCTTTATCAGGTACACCTATGAGGTCCGTTCTTATGAACTCACTCAACGATGTGGGAGAAGGACCCCTAGAAGGGACGGGTTCCTAGCTTGGGTCCAGAGGTCACAACGTCCTCCTAAAAATGACAGACTCGGCGACCCCTTCGGGATATTATTGAATCTACCTTATATTAGATATTTTTATAGTGCGTTGATAAAACAAATGGACTTTGGTTATATTGTAACATTTAGTTGATATGAAACTAATTTTTTTTTAGGGGTAAATATCTTTAAGAAAGACTACCTTTCAGTCGGAATGTAAGTTGAACGTAAAACTGTTATTCTTTCTTGTAGGTAGTCTTTTAGTAAATATCAAAATTTACATGTAACGTTGTAGAAATTCTCCATTTATCTTCATGGTAATTAATAAAACGTTTTGATAAACTTGTTTTATTATTTAAGTACCTGACAGATTATTCTCATTGAAGTACGATTTTTATTTCTGATTAGTTACTCAGGATACTCACCTTGAATACTAACATAATTTACTCGGATTAAGATGCGAGCTTGAGATCAAGATAACAGAATGGTCACTGATAAAGTTGAATAATAGACCAAAATCATTATTAGAAGTTTATACATCGATACCTTTACCTTCTAAGAATTAAAATAGCTTTTCATTTGACATGGATAAAATATGAATAACATCATCTATCACTGATCTCTGCGGGTTATAAATAGGGAGGGAAGAAGGTAGTTCTATATCAGAACTCTGGGAGGGATCACCATGTCATATATTCTTAGACGACGGTGACGTTCCTGTACCCAAGTTAGGAACCAGATCCTTCTATGGTGTACTGTACTTCGTTGATTCGGACACACGGTGTTGATGACTCGGGTACACGGATCTCGGGTACGAGACGTTATTCTTTCCGGTGACGTCACTCTTCGGCCACGTGGTGCTCCTTCTCATCGAGGATGAACGGTGTTTATCTCTTTAGGACGTACATCGTCGTTTGTGGGTCGTACCGGTTCTTATTTATTAAAATTTTTTCTACACTTCAGAAATGAAGATTAAAATTTATACTTAACCGAGAGAAATTGACTTTTTGACACTGTTTTTGTTACTGATTGAGATAGACACGGATTCGAAATTCTTCGGACCCGAGAATGTCATTACACGAAAGACCCCTTCCCTCGGAAGAACATTCCTCTTACTGATTTAACTTCATTGTACGATATTGTTTCAGGGTTTGACGGTACGTCTCTGTGGAACATGTTCTTGTGATCTCCGGTCTACACGTACTCCGACAGAAACTAAAAGTTCCGTCAGACCGGTAGACAAATCACGTTCACTTACCAAAGTCGATCACGAAATGTCTTCTTTGTTGATCGTCTCTCTTCTCGGTCAGGCCGACTCGGGTCGGTTTAGCCTTGACGTTCTTTATCGTTTGACTACAGATAACATTCGGTAATTCAAAGTCTCACTGAACAATATGACGTTATTTATTAACTTCGTACATAAGTTATACGTGTCAAATTTACTAGAATGGATATCCCTAAAAAATCGATTTATTTTACTTTCCGAATCGAGAGTTTTTTCGAATAAAACTAACAAGTCATTCTACCAACCAAAGAAAGTACAACAAAAGTTCTATACATACATAATAAAAATTTTTATACATTACTAAAAAGTCATAAATGTTTAACTAAAACGAAAGACCGGGATAAACTAAGCCAGTAATAGTACGTTCACCCTCTATGACAGAGTAAAAACTTACCGTCTAAATTTTCGGTCACCAACTAAGTGGAACAAAAAAAGGACGAACGAAACTACTAATAGTTTCATACGGTGTTTTGTCTGAGACAGTTGGACATAGTACCTTGTTGATACTACATACGTCAAGAGGGGAGTTTGAGATAAACTGTAAATCATATTTTTTATTTATTAAAAATAACCCCACTTGATTTCTCGTAGATTCAGTTTAGTTTAGGGAATTCTAAAACGTCACCTTCACTCTTTACCTAAATTCCCTGATCTAGACTATCTATCTCACGGACTTCTTGATACCTGCCTCCAAACACTGTAACAGGTCCTCCGTCACTAGTTCTGATATGAGTTCTTTTTATTTACGTTTTTCCGTTTTACCAACAGACTCCTTCGGAATTTTTATCGACACTTTTCTTCTCATCACTTTCTCTTTCCTCTTTTCCTTTCTATATGGATAAACTTACGTCTCAAGGTTTCTTATCGTTCCTCTCTATTCTTTCGGAAGAAGTCACTGGTCACGTTTCTCTATCTCCTTTTGTTATCTTACGTTTTCTGTTCTTTACAGAAGTCCTTTTAATCTTTATGGTTCCCTTGTAAAGTACGTCTCTACCCGAGTTGTCTCCTGTCTTTAACATACCTGGATTGTCTTCGTCTTCTATAATTCTTCTCCACCGTTCATATGTGCCTTCTTGACATGTTTTTTCTAGAAGTACTGATTCTATTAGTGCTACCACACTAGTGAGTGGATCTCGGTCTGTAGGACCTTACATTTCAGTGTACCGGAATCCTTCGTGGTGATACTCGTTTCGATCACCTCCACTACGTTAAGGTCAACTCGATAAAGTTTAGGACTTTCTACTACGACACTTTCACGACGTGAGTTATACGGTCGTTTAAACCTTTTGAGTCGTCACCAGTGTCCTGACCTTTTCTAGTCAAAAGTGAGGTTAGGGTTTCTTTCTGTTATGGTCTCTTACGAGTTTGATGGCGTGTTAACGTGAGTAGAGTGTGCGATCATTTCATTACGAGTTTTGAGAGGTTCGGTCCGAAGTTGTCATACACTTGACTCTTGAAGGTCTACAAGTTCGACCTAAATCTTTTCCGTCTTTTTGATCTCTAGTTCAAAGGTTGTGGACAACCTAATGGTTTTTTCGTTCTCTCAAGGTTTTTTTTAGATGAAAACGAAATAACTGATAAGGTTTTGGAAACTAACACACCTATTGTTGTTTGACACCTTTTAAGACTTTCTCTACCTACCAAACCATAAGACTCTTTAGACATACGTCCAGTCCTTCGTTGTCAATCTTGACCTGTACCTTGTTACCTGACCAAGGTTTATCCTTTTCCTCATACAGTTCCGACATATAACAGTGGGACAAATAAATTGAATATATGTCTCATGTAGTATTCTTTACGAACCGACCTTCTTCGTGTTCGACCTTAGTTTTAACGACCTTCTTTATAGTTATTGAAGTCTATGTGTCTACCGTGGTGGGAATACCGTCTTTCACTTTTCTTGATTTCTCGGAGAACTACTTTCACTTTCTCCTCTCCCTTTTTCAACCAAATTTTAATTGTAAGTCCTTTGATTCTAGTACCGTAGACCAGGGTAGTGGAGTACCGTTTATCTACCCTTTTGTTACCTTTATTACTCTCTGAAAAAAACTCCCTTCCCGTTCACCAAAAGTTTTAGTGACGTCTACCACTGACGTCGGTACTTTAATTTCCTGTGAACGAGGACCCTTCTTTACAATACTGGTTGGATCTGTCTATAACTTTTTCATCTCTGTAATGAAACGGTTGTTACCAGACAGATCAGTTACGATACCAAAAAGGTCATCAGTACATACCTACACTCTCAACCTGATATTACTTTCGACTCACGGCTTCTTAACTACGAAAAATTGACACCACAACCTCTTCCGAGAACTCTCAGGGAACCTAACGTTCCTCTAGCTTGATCAGGTAAGATTTCTTTAGTCAGGACTTATAAGTAACCTTCCTGAGTACGACTTCGACTTTGAGGTTATTAAACCGGGAACTACGTTTCTTGACTGAGTAAACTTTTCTAGGACTAAGACCCTTTCTAACTTCCACCCTCCCCTTCCCCTTCTGTCTTCTACTCTATCAACCTACCGTAGTGGCTCAGGTACCTGTACTCAAACTCATTTGAGGCCCTCAACCACTACCTATCCCTCCGGACCGTCGACGTCAGGTACCCCAGTGTTTCTTAGCCTATACTGAATCGGACTTAACTTGATTCTCTTCACTTTTTCGACCGAATTTTACGTTGTAAGTTTTGTAATTCTAGTACCGTCGATGAGGGTAGTGAAGTACCTCTTTTTCCCCTTTTTCACCTTCGTTACTGTTTAAAATAAAAGAACCCGAGGTTATAGTGACACCGACCCCTGACGTCGATGTTTTAAATTTCTACGAGGAACCTTCTTTTGATACTGTTTGAATCTGTCGTATAATTTTTCATCCCTTTAGTGAAAAACAACAGTCCCAGGTACATCAGTTTCGATACAAAAAAGGTCATCAGTACATATCTACACTCTCAACATGGTATTTCTTTCGACTGGAGTTTCTTAACTACCAAAACTTAACATTAAGACCTCTTCTGAGAACTCTCAGGGAAAATGACGTTTCTCTAGTTTGGTTAGTTAGGGTTTCCTTTAACTGGAACTTATACGTTACCGTCATGACTACGACTTCGACGTCGAGATTATGAAACCGGTGGAAAACACTTCTCTGCTGGGTAACCTTTTATGGAATTGCTACCCTTTCCAACTTCCGTTTTCCTCTCCCCCGCCGTCTACTACGCCACCAATCCATTGTAGTGGCTGAGTTACCGGTACTTAAACTCGTTCGAGGTCCTCTATCACCTTCTGTCCCCTCGGACCGAACGACGTCAGGTACCTCAGTGTTTCTCAGTCTGTACTGAAACACTGACTTGTTGTCGATAATCTTATAATCTATGAAAAAAAGTAACGTCAAATTTTTTATAATCAGACTATGTCTCAAAACATGTAAAAAATTTAACAATATCTAAATGAGGTCATCTAAAATTAGTCAACAGTTTCCTTAGTAAAGACGAAACAAGTGGGGTACTATAGGTCAAAAATTATTCATAATCCGTATACCGTCTTTAAGGTGGTTGTGAATAATTTACTTACTCTTCCATTTACTTACGTAGACTGAGACAAAGTGACTAAGAAAATGTATAAACGGAGAAAAAAAGAACCCTATTTAGTTGATATGAAATTAATTTTTCTTTTTTATTTTTCGACTAATTGAACTAGGATTGGAGGTTAAGGAACTCGAGACATGATCAAATTGTCAAGTAATTTTTAATAATGTGGTTGGAGTGGTAATGACAACGATATAAAAGGACACACATTACTTGTAGAGTCAGTTTTTTCGTGTTATATTGAGGGATTCCAGGAAGTCTAAGATTTGAGAGTGAAAGAAGGTATTGACATAACATTTATACGTGAAACTTTTACTAGTCTCTGAAAGGGGGAAGAGGACCGAAACTCTACATCTTAAGTTGACTCTTGAGTGACCTCACGGAACTAATCGTAGATACATTTGAACGTTCCGGATAGAACATAATACTTATCTAAAATGACACAAGTGTAGAGAGAGAACTGACACTGAAAAAGTTCTTACCAAATGATAAAAATAAGTAAACATACACACACACGTAATGAATATTATGTTGCATCACCTATTATGATTGTTAAATATTCATTTATCTCTTTGAATTTCACTTTATTATAATTTGTGTTGATAGTTATTAAATATGTATGTAAACAGGACCTTACGTTTGATGATTTTCTGTATAGAAGTCTTCGAGTATGAACAAACTATTTCGACTTACTTTGACTCCCACTCGATTATAAATGTAAATTCTCGGATTGAATTTCTGTACCCAGTCAAATTGAAGGCACTCGGTTAAATGAGTACATAATTTGTCTTTTGCATTATAATTTGTACGGTAAGTCAACTATATTTTTAATTTACTCTATTACGGAACGTGTATGTAATACTTGACACTTCAGGGTACGTTTATGTTTCATTATTTTCTGTTCTAAAATCGTCTTTGGTCAACGGAGAGCTCACATACATAAAAAGATTGTGGATACTTAAAGGACAGTAGGAGAGAACGACGACTTACCTTGTATGTTTATTATCTGTCATCATCAGAAACAGGGACTTAAAACTTTCACATATCTACCTAAAAAAAATTTACATATATCTTTTGTTTTATACTGTTCTATTAAAATACAAGATATTATGGCCGTAGTTTTTATACAGTCCTTTTTGTTCGAATCCTTTTATGCGGACATTCAAGTTTTTCCACCAATAAATTATAATATAAAACCTCTTAAACATATTTTTATCGAGTAAACACTCTTTGACATTAGGGAGAATACAATGTTTTCAGTGTCTTAGAAATATGTTACAAGATTGTTTTCACTAAAATAAAGAATCTCGATGTTTCTTGATAAAAACGATGGAAGGACTAATGGGATTTGGAGTATTTTAACAACCATATAGACAAAGATTGATAGGATATAAAAGTTTAAATGTTTTTCTCTCATTTTAATATAGAAGAAAGTCTCTGGTTTAATAGGTACAGTATGTTTTCTCAAACTTTTATTTAATGACTTAGTCAACGACTACACTCTTTTAACGTGTACCTTTTAAAATAAAACTATATAAGAGTGAGGTCATTATTCTGGACGAATTCCCATGTTCGATGGATAGAGTATCACAGTCCTTAAGACTCAAATAACACTATTTAAGGGTTATCAAAAGAAATTTTATACAATTTCTTTTAGTTAAATCCATTTAAAATTACTCGGTATAAAGTTTACTACATAAAATAGGTATGTAAGTATAAACTAAGTGTTCACTCTCAAATCATCAAGACATCGAAATTTTTTTTTAGTGTCAATACATTATGTAACAAAGAGTATAAAATCAATATCTACTTTTATATTATAGGAGTGGTATAACCTTATTAAGAGTCTAAAGAACAAATGGGAAATCCCACGATGTTTTATTGATTATGTACGTGAGTCTCTTCCATTCTTTATAAATTCCCTTTTACGTCATTTAGTGAAGACAACATTGGTTGAGGTCCAACTTGAATGTATTGAAATAGATTGTTCAAATTTTCAGAGTTTGAAGGTGTTTTTCAAAGTCAGTCGGGTATAAAGAACACTAAAATACGAAATTTCCATGGTTTTTAAAATGGATAAAATTCTTATCCACAGGGTTATTATTACATCCATTTTATTAAGTTTGGTCATTCAGTTCTTCGTTTATGTGATTAAAGACAAAACAATAATAGACTAAAACCTCTTTTTCCAAAGACCGGAAAACGAAGTTAATTTTCAGACAAATACGAAGATATCAATGGGTGGGGAAGGAGATTTTAAGTTGTTTATGAACCCATTAATACTTGGTGTTTTAAAAGACATCGACATATATACCCCCCTTCAACAATTTTTGTATGTACATCAAACTAGTGATAAACAATAGTCCCTTCCACTATATGTTGTATCCACATTTCCTCCTCTTATCTTTCCGTCTCTCAAACGTTTATCTTCTTCAGTAACAAGTTAGTTCCTTATACCTCTTTTATTGAATCAGTAACTACTTGTTGTTGTTTGAAACAGTAGAGAGTTTGAATTGACGGAATATATCTATTTGGTGTTCTAGGATTACATATCGGGTCCCTCGTTTATGTTATAGGACACTATTTGGTAATACCTTTTATTATATTTTTTGTTTACATATATATACATATTAACTTAGTGAAATGATTTGTCGTCTTTGACCCTGTTGTACCATTTGATTGATACGAAGTTATATTTATATTAATTAATTTTTGATTTTCAGTTACTATAAAGGATTACCTCAATATAACACATATTATATTTGTAATATATATATATACATAATTGATATATTACACATATATACATGGTATATATACACTCATACTCCCACACACACACACACACATAGGAAATATACTCGATTTCTACAACGGTGATAAAAACAAAACGACACATCGATAACTTTAAAATCAATCTCATAATAAATTATTTTTATATCATTTACTTCTTACTGAAAAATAAATATAGTACTAAAAAACAAAACTTGTAGATTTTACAAAAATTATACTACACCCATGATGTCTTCTACATTTTTATTACGTTTAATACATTCAGTACCTTCGATGGGACCCTCTAAATGTGAAACTGACAGAGGTGTTTAATCCCAGAGAACTTAATCCAATAACGTATCATTTAATATAGATCCAATTGATATCTCTATAAATTGTTGGAATTTCTTACCGTATGGATATCAACGTTCTCGAAAATCTATCTATCTGAAGAATTCGTAATTATTCCTAATGACTCTATTAATCGTAAAGTATACGATGAAGTAATCGATATTAAACTGTAATTTTTTTTTAGACTTTGTACTTCTATCTTCACTTATCATCGTCGTGATTCCGGTGAATGTTAAATCGGAAGTACGGGAAATAATAAGATAAGAGGGTCCGTGACTAGTGAGAAGTCCCGACTGTAAAGAATACGTTAAATATGTGATGAGATCAGAATTCTAAATAAACAATTTCTGGAACGTAATTTTGTGTATTTAAAACAGAGAAATCTTCGGTCAGTCTAACTTTTCCCGTCAATTTCCCTATTTACAATACACCATTCAAAATCTTCAGTAACAGGGACTCTTATTTATTAAAAATTTAAATACCAATATTGATACCAAAGGTGAGTTCCGATCCAAAAAAGAGAGAGAGTGGAAACATTTAAGTCAATATTAAATGATTATAATCGGTTATACTTCACAACAGGTACTCGTACCAAACCTCACCATGAGGTGGACTAGGTAAAAGGGGTTTAGTAAAGAAAGAATAAACGAACTGACTTCTAATTCCTTTGACATTCAAGAAGAATCGAAATTTTTAGGTTGACTCCTACCCTTACACCGAGTTCTATTGGAAGTAACAACAGAAACTCTCCCCGTTATGTATTACTAACTATTCATGAATATTACAGTAAAAGTATACAAATTCAGATAAAAAGGTGGTTTAGGTTTGATCGGTCATGTCGAAAAAGTCTTCACCTACTTATTTGTTTTTATTTTTCGTTTTATATAAGTCCCTTTACTCTCGGTCGTATAATTCAAAGATATGAGAAATAACAACAGACTCATTTAGAAAATATTTCAATAGTACTTGTTGTTTGTCCTCATTTATAAAGTAGTCCCTTTAGAAAACCTTTACTAAATGAGAAGACATTCAGGTTACTGAAAAATTTCATTAAAATCTTCATTTTTTACATAAAAGAGAAAGAATTCATACGTTTTATCATGATTAATATAATTAAATGTATATTAGTTTAGAATATATCAATCAATAATACTACCAGAATAAAAATTAGCAACTCACTTGAACACTTATAGTATACATAAGTGGAAATAATATTAAAAACCTCCAAAACACCTGAATATGTTATGAAACAAGTGTATAAAAGAGTCTTATTAACTATAATCAGTCAACTTGTCTTAATTACAAAAGATGGTTTGTATTAATACAGAGATTCATTAGTGGTTTACCATTGTCAAAATAAATTAGAAAGAATTTATGTATAAACACTACTACCGATCTTCACACTTGTGAAAAGTATTAGAAATTTATTTATTAAGAACGATATAAAAACATAAAATAATCTAATAAAGTATGTATTATTCTTATCTCTGCGAAGATTTAATTTGAGTGTTTTGATCTTTTACACATCACTCTGTAGTAACACAAGATCCAATGTGATTAACACAATTAATCATAGTAAAGACATTATCCCCAGATTGACTTAAATAGACGTATTCACAACGTGATGAAATGACTTTACCTCTCTCCTTTTGTAAGTCCTTTCTTCTCTAATCAAAATTCACCTTTATATAAAATATAAGTGAGTGTATTATAATCAGTACCGATTGGTAAGGGAATTACATCGACTACGTGAATATCCACCTCTTACTTCCGTATATAGTTCAATATCTTAATGGTTATAATCACTCCATGATGGTTATAAATTGAACTTCACTAAAATTAATTAAAGGTAAATTTTTACTGAATAAACTATTGTGTCGACATAGTAACTTGAAATAAATTTAAGGAACGTTAAAGAAAGTTTGGGGGTTTTCTTACGATGGAGACGTAAATTACGTACGATGAAAGTTTTTTTATAATATAGACATTTCCCAATAATTTTACAGAAATAAAGATTTTTATATTTATGTAATTAGTAAAAGATGTCTAGTGACTTTTATAAAGAATCCTCAGTTCATTTTTATGTAGGTTGTAAAGATAATAGAGTGTTAGTTATTATACTATGATAGTATAAAAACCTCTTTAAAAAGAATTAGAGACTTACAAAATTAGAAAAGTTAAATAAAATATTACGTGAAAGTTACAAATATAGTCGTCACAAGAGAATTCTAACAACTGTCATTATTGTGTCATAACAGGGTTTATACTAAAAAGTACAAAACAGAAAAGGTTTGTTGAAGAACACCACCACCAAATTAGTGATTCAACACAGGTTGAAAACCTTGGGGTACCTGACATCTGGTCCGAGGAGACAGGTATCCTAAAAGGTCCGTTCTTATGACTTCACCCAACGGTAAAGGGAAAGGTCTCATAGAAAGATTAGACCCCTAGCTTAGACCCAGAGGGCGTGACGTCCGTCTGCGAAGTGTCTGACAACAAGTCAGTGGGTCAGCATAGGTTGATAAACGTAAGGGTACCTGACGTCGTACGGTCGGAAGGGACAGGAAGTGGTAGAGGGTTTCAAACGGGTTCAAGTACAGTAAACGTAGTCACTACGGTAGACGGT
Organism: Capra ibex; assembly: GCA_006410555.1. Taxonomy (NCBI): domain Eukaryota; kingdom Metazoa; phylum Chordata; class Mammalia; order Artiodactyla; family Bovidae; genus Capra; species Capra ibex. The sequence continues at coordinate 65,881,974 of SJYO01048061.1, read as the reverse complement.
AGATTAGGAGACTATGGGAGAAGAGGAAGACGGGAGTTAGAAAGTGTCATAGTCTCTGAAAAGTATCTAACGTTATTAAGTGTAAGGTCTCGAAGTCTTTAACCTTTAAAAGAAGTATCGGTAAGTTACTGACTTAAACCCTCCTATTCTAAAGGTAAGAGTCATATTAAAGGACACCTGTCTATATATTGTTGAAACGTAACTTATGGTTCGGAGTAATAATTAAAGGGAAACTTATTAATACTCTTGATAATAAAAATATTGTATTAAGTCCTGAATTTGAAGAAAGACAATAAAGAAACTTTATAGACCTCGATAAACTCATTTGTTAAGTCGACGTCTTTGGTTCCGAACATATAAAAGAGTTCTCGGGTATAAAGGAATGATTAAAGGAACTATATATTGTGAATACGACGTATTCTATTCACTGACTATCTGAGACTTCTGTCTCCTGTTTGAAGTTACAATACCGTGTCGAATAACGTGTAATCTTTAAAACTTTAATATTAGTATACTCCATGTAGTACTTTTGTCTTAAGAAACCAGACAGTTAAAACCTTTTACAACGTATTTTCTATAGATTAATTCTCTAATTATTACCTATCCGACCTCTGAAACTCAATGAGACAGAATCCCTTTTGATATATAAGAAGTAATTAGATCGTAAAAAGTTAAATAAGTACATTATTGTGAAAAAGAATATTATGGATTAGTGTCATCCTTTCAAGATGTCTATAAGTTAGTTTTTATGATTATTTGATCAAGTAGAAGTGAAAAGTGACGAAAACGGAATCTCTGTTTTTTGTTCCGGGAAAAAGTCTGGATATTATAATTAAACGAAGAGGAAAGTCCCTGTTCGGTGACTATGAGAAAAGAAGTGGGATAAGGAATGCGAATTTTATAGAGATAAATAAAGAAGGTAGATTAAATGTTCACGTACGTTCTAGAGAATTACGATGTGTTAAAATAAAATAAAAATAAAAATAAAAAAATTTTATAAAAAATAAAAAATTTAAAATTTTAGAAATTAAGAATGTACGCAAGGGTTTGTACTTGGGGGGAGGGTGGAGGGAGGGGTGTTGTAGAGAGACCCAGTAGGGGTACGTGGTCGGGGT